>JBANCY010000003.1:12915-182429 GCA_037040045.1 Phorticella flavipennis
CAATTACAGGGTATACAAATGATGCGCTAGGTAATACCCTGTAAAAACAGTTTGTACCACTTGAAGTTAAAAAGTTCACTAGAGTTTTGTATGGCCCTTGATACTATTTTTATAGTCCTCTAGGCCCCAGCGCATTGCTATACACAATTACAGGGTATACAAATGATGTGTTAGGTAATACCCTGTAAAAAGAGTTTGTACCACTTGAAGTTAAAAAGTTCACTAGAGTTTTGTATAGCCTTCGATACTATTTCTACAGTTTTTTAGCCCCAGCGCATTGATATATACAATTACAGGGTATCTTCAGCACTTTGCAAGTTTGTTATTTTTATGGATATTTTCGCTTAGCTTTGCGTTACACAAAATAGTCGTCTTTACGGAAATACTCGGTAATGCCCTCAGCCCAATTATAAGCCCGATGCCGCATTATATAGCAAATATATATTCATGTGGACAGGCAGTACAAGCTGTATTAGAAATCAATTTATTGCGACTTTGCCAACAAGCAGCGGGCGAAAACAAGATAAACCCAAAACATGCAAGTACACTGAGCAAGTACACTGAATCTGTGATACCCTGTAAAAATAAATTCAAAAGAAGCCCAAAGAAACTTAAGATGTGCCTCTGTTTCATAAAGTAGAACCTAAAACCAACCTCATGAAGAAATTACTTACGTCTTCCAAAAAAATAAAAAACTTTATAAATAATATGCACATACCAATAAATACCCTGTAATTAAAACAAATTTTGCGAGCCAAATGAAATATAGCAAATATAGCAAAATTTTCTGCTTAATTAAAACTGTTCGGAAATATGTCAACATCGATGGATGAAGATGATATATGAAATTAATTAATCGTCTTATATATAATATAATATTTATCCAATGGGAACTTGAACATACACACATTGCGTTAACAGAACATTAAATTAATAAAAATCTTGTTTACTTTGGCATGCAACTTGCTTATAAATCCAAGAAAAAGTCTGTGCATAATCACTCAAAATATTGATACATCTCTCCATTTTCCCGGAATATATCGAAATGTCCATAGCAGCCACAATTTCTATGCTAGAGTCATGAAATTTGGTTGTAGGTGCCCATAGACACTAGCAAAAGTGACATCCAACAGTTTCTCAGCCTCATATGTTTCCCCCTAAATTTAATAACTTTTTAAATAATGTTTACAATCCTCATCATAATGATTCGAATTGCAGCATATATATAAATAACTATGTCATCAACCAATCTCGAAAATTTCAGAACGATTGGATAATAATCATCGAAGTTATACGAGTCAGAAGTGGCCGAAAATGGGCTAACACGGCAAAAGGTGAATATTGCATGATGTCACCTTGCGGCTAAGATATTATATCTAAAGAGAGGATGATTTGGCATGTCTATGGACACTTCTTAAATTATGGTTTGATCATATTATAATGAAAAAAATCTGAATGTTACTTGCTAAATTGCGCTGAAAATTGTGTTATTTTACATATTTTTTCACTTTCCGAAAATATGGAAGGGTCTATCAAAATTTGAGAAATTTCTTTCGGCAATTTAAATTATATTTCGAATGGAATCGGAGTATAGAATTTAAGATTTTATTGGGGCCTCAGTGGACTAGTGGATAGCGCATTGTTCCGCTAATCAAGGTAGGGGGGTTCGAGTCCCTGCTATAAAAACTAGAGCAAAAATAAAGAAAAATATTGCTTCAGACTATGATCCGATATGGTTGTTAAGGTCATATAATAAAAATAATAATAATAATGTTCTGTTGTGAAAGATATCAAAAGGAAATTCTCCAAATCACAATTTAGTTGAAATTGGCTGTAGTTGCACAAAAGTTAGGGTATCTAGAGTGCGACTATGCTTCTCCAAATGACAATTTCGTTGAAGTCGACTGTATTTACACTTGAGTTAGGGTATCTAGAGTGCGACTATGCTTAGTTAGCTATAGTATCTGGTGTTGCATCTTGTGTATCTCACGGATATGCAGAGCTTACAAGCGACATGAAAGGAATGTAATGGCAGTGGCAGAGGCAGTGGCAGAGGCAGAGGCAGGGGAAGGGGTAGAGACAGCGAGAGATGCAGAAAATACAAAAATACTTAGGAGGAGGGCAAAAATAAACCGTTGCAAAAATTGCGACAAGCAAAACGGTAAAAATAATGGAAAGTCGGCCCCGGCTATAAATCGCGAAGATTAAGTACGAGAACAAGAAATGAATGCAACGGCAGCTCGTAGATCTTCGAGAATCTATTTCTAGTTGTTTGGCGCTTCTCATCGGAGGATGGCTACTCCCCGCCCGTCCGCCGTAGTGCCCCCTCCCACCACCTGCTGCCGGCTATAAATGCATTTTGCGGAACCGAAAAGCGTCACCGTCGACGTCGCTGTCGCTGTCAGCGTCGTGTGGCAGCTTTTTTTCGGTTTTCGTATATTTCTCTTGTTATTTTTTTTTTTTTTTTTTTTTTGCATTTAAGATCTGTTATTTCCTTCCCCAAAAAGCTGTGCAAATTTTGATCTGCAAACAAAATTTTCAAGCAGGTGCACAAATCGATCAGCTTTTAAATTGAGCATTATCTAGCATAACCCGAACACGAGAGATGTTTGTATCTGAACAAGAATATAACGACAGAGCCATGTTCTGGGCTATTTTTACCATATATAATTATATTGTTAATAAATTAAATCGATTAAATGCACACAATGTGCCAATTGCTTGTCGTTCTCTATAAGGGCTTCTGAGGAGGGTGAAAAATTGTTAAAATTAGGAAAAATATATTCATTTGCTGGGAATTAACAGAAAATTTAGTAGACATATTCATATTTCATCAAAATTTCTATACCATTTGATGATATAACAAAACGATAATCAGCGTTTGGAACCACGAAAAAAACTCGATTCTTGTAGGAGAATTTGCAGAAAAATAGCTTCATTATAAGATGCACTTGGGAAATATGAGGAGCATGTATGATATATATCTCAGGGGGCCTCAGAGGACCAATGGATAACGCACTGTCCCGCCAAACAAGAGGTGCGAGTTCGAGTTCCGCTCATGTCAATAGGCATGACCCTTTTAGAAAAACTAGGTTGTGACGTAGGACTTGAAATCCACCCGAGTAAAAAAAAGAACTTCTTCAGTGAAGGAAGCAGAAATAAAGCAAAATAATGCTTCAGGCTTTTACCCGATTTGGTTGTTGTCATATGTTACAGGGATATTTCTCCAAATTTCACAGTAATAACACAATTCTGCAAATCATGAAGATATTTTAGGCTATTTCTGAGGAACACCATAAAAACTTATCATTTTTTTCCACGAATTAATAGTTCTACTTATATCCAAGAAGATGAAGAAGACGCAAACCTTTCAGATTTACCGGTCTATTTTAAACTATGACTTACAGAATAAATTTCTCCACTTTCCTAGTCGGATTGACTCCTTTCTAGCAACCCGTAGTAATGGTACCTGAGGAATCAATCCTTAGATTTTCATTTCAAAGCTTAGTTTGCAGCAAAATCCCTTAGATATATGTGCTATCTCCAAAGTTCTAAAAGAAAAACAAGATTTGGTAATTGAAAACATTTTATAGGTTTCAAAAAAGCATATTCCTGATAGATTTTTTCACTCTCTAAACTTTATTTTAAAGACTGGTTCCTCCTTTCTGGTCAAATGTGGCAGTTGTGAAAAAACATAAAAAAAAAAGGGAATATTAGTTTAGATGGAAAAATCGGAATTTGTTGAAAACTTACCGAAATCCGATATGAACTTCAAAAGCTTAAAGAAGGGCGCATATTTTAAGAGATGATTTTTGGACTTGGGAGAATACGAGCACACATAAGATATAGCAATTCGTAAGATTTGTTTGGAGTCTAAACTTAAGACTAATGGTTATTTCAAAAATTGTTTCTACTGAAATTGAAAGTTTCGGTTTGATAAAAAGTTGGAATAATCACGAAAATTTCTACACAATGCTTTCACAATATTTTCAATATTTTGATAAGAATTTCGACAAGTCGTGCTAAACCCATAGATACTCAGCATGATGCATAGGTAAATAAGTCCCATAGACCTCTTGATCTGTTAATGCCATTCCCAAAACTTTATGGTTTTTAAAACAATGTTTAATGCGTTTTCAAAATCGTTTCAAAAACAACAACATTTTTGAAGAATTTTGACAGGTAAAACTGGCAGAACTCATAGATCGTTGATCTCTCGCGCTCTATAGACACTCTCTTCCTATCTCTCTCTCTGATGATGACTATATGTAGTCGCTCTCTCCTTCTCTCTCTCTGCGCACCTTTTACTTTCGCTGTGCAAAATGAAAGACCAGAAAATCCATGTCTGTCTAAGTGTCTATATAAGAAAATGATTTCAAAACTCAATTCTGATGCTTTTCGAAATTCGAAATGAAAAAGAAAAGATAATATAATGTGTGTATGTGTGTGTTCGTGTGTGAGTTTTTGGCATATTTCGAAATTGGCAGGCAGTGAGAATATATAGAAAATCATTTCGGATTTTGACTGCGAGAGCGTGAGGCATCAAGAAGTATAATTTCGAAGAACTGTGGGCCCCACAGGCCCCAAAGAACTCAACACGCAGACAACAAGATGAGACAACGACAGACCCAGCAATAATATCGAAGTTAGTCCCCAGGTTCTGAGCAGATTACGATTCTGCAGAGTACTCTCTTTGCGGTGGCAGACTCTATAGGTGTGTGTGTGTCTGTGTATGTGTATCATATATAGTATAGTGGTATGGGGGGCCTGTACAGGAACAGAGCTCCTCCAATGCGATGTCTTTTCACATTTCAGTAGTTTCCGTTAATGCGTTCGGCTCGTTGAGTAAAAATTTTTTTGCCCAGCTTCTACTTGTGTGTGCTCGATTCTTTTTGTTGTTGTGCTTTACTGGATTCTTCAGAAAAATAATATAAAAATGATATATGTTTAACGTGCCGGTAAAAATTATCAAAAAATAAAACTAGTTTTAACAATTGAACCAGTGTCTTGTTGGAGTGTCAAAAGAAAAGATCACAACTATAGAAACAACATCAGCTTACGTCATATATATATATATACACATATCGGACTATGCATATAGTATATATATAGTATAATACTATATGGCAACATAGTTGTCTATTTCTATATGCCGCATGTGATCAACCAAATGCTAATAAATTTATGTGTCCAAAATTTCGACTCAACAAATTGAAACAATTTCCATTTCACATAATTTACTTTTACTTTTAGTAAATGTAAGCCCCAAGGCGCAATATTATATATAATCATATATATTATATATATAAGCTTAATTTTATAAAAATTATTTTTATATAGAAATTTTTGCAGTTGATATTGTGTGTGTCTTAGTGGCTTGGCAAGAAAGTCATGTCGTATTTGGCAATATGTCTTTAATACTGAATAATTCTAGGGTGTATTAGGTTCAATTTGGGTATCATTCGAAAGCTGGCAGTCTGAGTTATAATCCATATCAATTTTATAGTCAGATTCCATAATATTAACAGCTATAGCTCATGAATGATTGGGCAAATTTTTCAATACTTTTGGTTTATGACTAGTTTCAAAGAATAAGTTGGGTAAAAAATTTGAAAAATTATAGTCGATATAGGTGTGACTCGATCTATTAGATTCTACATTAGAAGTTTTCAATAATTATATTCCTCACATCCCTTCTTGAATTGAAGTAAATGCAATATACGGAGCGCATCAATAACAATATTTCCTCATCAAAAACTTTCCGAAAAAATGTTTCATATTTGAGCTATATAGCATAATTATATATAATAAATAGATTTTCAAGAAAATAGAATTTAAAAATATAATTTAAGACATGTATAAGCTTTACTATCCTAAACTTTCCGACCACTATAGACCGGTTAATCTAGTATTATCTGATGAACTCTGGAAACTTTTTCAAGAACACGATAGAATATTCTTACGATCATAAAAGGTCTTTAACTGCACTTGATACATAATAAAAATCGTTTTTCTCAGTTCCTACAGTTTCCCGTTTCCACAAGTTATCAACTTCAAAACAATAGACAGGAATATTTTTGAATAGCTTAACAATCGGTTGAGAATAAATATGTCTCTTTGTGGATATATATCACATGATTTTCTCAATCCAATATTCTTTTCCGCAAAAAAGATTGTTTATTAGTTTTCATTTGAAAGCCTATTGAACATTATTTGTTTAAATCTAATAAATCTAGTTCAATTTCAATGCTAAATTTATAGTCAATGTCAATATACAAAATTAGACAGACGTTGACGTCATATTAGTATTTTTGCTTTGATAAACTTGAAATTCGTTTCAAAATCGATTCAAACATTTCGCTAAAGTTCAATAGAAAACCATTCAGAAAGGATAATATTCGGTAAAGCTTTTGTATATAGAAACATTTTATACTCGAATCAATGATGACAGTCAACCGTCTTTGTTAGTTACAACTATAGAGATATATAAACCAATCGTTTTGAAATTCGGTAGAGCTATAGATAATAAACATTCTTAAGTGTGTGTGAAAGTTCAATCCATAAGTGAAAAGTGTGGAAAAAATTGACAAGCTCGGCATTGACTTGTATGTTAATTATATGATATAGCAGTCCGATCCTTTTGAAATTTGTTGGAACAATAGATAATAGAGAATCTTAAGTGTATCTACAATTTAAATCCAATTTATTGAAAAACATGGGATATATGGGTAGACCCGAATATTAATTATATGGCAGCTATATGATATAGTCGTCCGATTCTGTTAAAATTTGGCGGACACTTGAGAAATATAAAAACTTAGGAGTCTATAGAATTACAACCAAATAACTTAAAAAACAAAGCAAATATGGGCATAATGAACATTTAGTTATATGGTAGCTATATTTTATAGTGGTCCGACCTATTTAAAATTTGTTGAAAATATAGATATGACATGATACGTGTGTGTAGTTTTTTCCTCCTGATCATTCTAGAGATATATTTTTCCTTACAAACTTCTAACAAAAGATAATATACTATTTTCTTTGAAAAGACTGAAAAAAGTTGATTATTTATCTTAAATTTGATACATATTCTATAACTCACAATCCGTTTCCATACTATAAACATTTCAATCACATCTAATTAATATTATAATAGGCCTCTACTTAGATGCTTGCAAAGGATTCTCCCAAAATAGTCCAAAAATTTATTATTGTATTATAATATTTTCTTGTTCAACAATATAAAATACATTTCCCTCAATCATGCTCAGAATCGAATTAATTAGTTAAATTAATGTTGACAATATTAAAACACATTCGGCTCATTCGATTTCAATACAAATTTTGGGAACTTGTAGAATTCTGCGCCATATTAGCCCTTCAATCATTGGCAATTAGAGCCTATTTTCTGATAATTAATGTTGCCTTCGCTCGGTTGTTGCCAAGATTATGACAGCAATTTTTGAAATCCACTAAAACCAAACAAAACAAAGAAATATGAAATCGTATTTAGAATTATATAGAGAGACGTGGGCAACAAGTATATACCTATATAAGATATATATAGAGATCTTATACTATATGGAAATTATATTCATGCAAGCGTTAAGCTGTGAAAAACTCAAAGCCGTTGAATGCTTCAAGTTTTTTTTTTTTGATACCCTGCAGGCAATGAAAGCGCTCGCAGAAAGGGGTATATTAGCTTACGAAAAGTTATGTAACAGCCAGTTTAAGATGATGTCTATTTATGTATTATATGATCATGAACAGACATGAGTTACTTGTCGATCTTGTCCTTCATCCATCCATCCATTGATCTATACATATCTCTACCTATTGGACTGAGCTCTTCCATCTCGTAGATTATTGAAGCTAATGTGATCAAATTTGGTACATAGTTTCAGGTATATCAATATCTGATGAAAATGGTAAAATGTTTATCAGAAAATACCTATAGAGAATACTTCAGTAGTTTTTCGAATTTCGATTAATAACTAAGCCAGATTACAATCGCGGCTACCAGTCCTCGATATTAAAAAATCTATAATATCTACTAGTCACACATTCATTGACATCAAGTTTGTACAGGATCTCTACTAGTCGCACACTCATAGAAAACTCATTATCAATAACTTATGAGCATTTCCGGTGCCGTATAAGCATTTCCTTTCAGCGAAAGTAATTTCTTGACTTAATTTTCAGAATGTACAGGGTATCTGCCCGCCTAACACTCAAAGAAAACTTTCCATTAACAAAATTTAAGCTGTTTCTCTGCTGTAGAACCGTCTTCTTGTGATAAAACCAAATTATAATCTCCATTTTCAACTCTGACACAAGGTATACAGGGTATCTGCCAGTCGCACAATACGAACTGCAGCAAATGCAATTAGCATTTTCAAAAAATTTCACTTGAAAAATTAAAAATCAACATATTTTTATAAGCATTTGGTACCAAAAATCTAATATGATCACGGCATTTAAAGATTAAAGACAATCGTTGATATAAAAAAATTTTCAAGAAAATTAAAAAAAAATCAAAAACAAAAATAAACAAAAATTTAATACTGCAAAAATCGCAAAACAATTTTTTTTTTGGTTTTAAAAATTTTGTTAAGTGTAAAAAAAAAATCGAAAAAAAAAATCAAAATAAATCGAAAGCGAAAATATCGATAAGAAATGCCGCTCTATTCGGATTCGGGCAACTATTACTACAGCGGCGGCAGCAGCCAGCTGTATTCGCCGTATTACAGCTCCGGACTGAGCTTGCCGAGCAGTAGCAGTGGGGCCAGCTATACGTCCAGCTATAATCGGGCCTATCCGGGCAGCTATATGGTGCCGCTGCTGCCGTCGACGCGCTCGCCCAGCAGCTACAGCAGCAGCGGTGCCGGCAGCTCGAGCAGCAGCGGCAGCAACATGTTGAGCCTGTCGTCGCGCTATCAGCCCAAATTGACCACAATCACGGAGAGCTCCGCGCTGACGGGTCGGCACAGTGGGCACAGCAGCCTGATGCCGCTGACACGCATACAATCGCCCAAATATACGTCCGTATCGAGCTACGGGAGTAGCAGCAGCAGCAGCAGTCGCTATATACCACCCAGACCCATAGCCATTAATACGGCGGATATTGATGTAAGTTCAGCACGTTATCGACGCACAGCTGAGTCCTCAGCAGAGCGTAAACGTGAGCCGGAGCGGGAACCCGAGCCGCAGCCTAAGCCGGAAGAGCAGCCAAAGAGCGTAGAGCAACAACAACAAACGGCGGAGCCACAGCAACAGCAGACACAAACGGAACAGCAACAGCAACAACAACAAGGCCAGCCTCGACGCTCCACAATACGCCGTAATCGTGCTGTGGTGCGTTTATCCACCATACGTCGCCGCAGTAAGGAACGCACGGAAGCAACCACAGCCAAAGCGCCGGAGCATCAATTCCGGGATTTGCCACCCGCCGCAGAGCCCAGCTTGAGTTGGCGCCAAAAGCTGGCCGAGGAACTGGCCGCCTTTCCCACAACCAGCAATAAAAAGTCACCCGGAGAACTGCTGCGTGAACGTTTCTATATACACGACGAGAAGCAGCCGCCGGAGCAGCAACCAGTTGCTGTACGCCAGCAACAGTTGCCACAACCCACACAGGCATTGCAGCATGAAGCCAGCAGCACGGAGGATTCCGAGCTGGAAACGGAAGCGGAGGCTGCGGAAGAGACTGTGGAACAAGTGCAGGAAACCATAAGACGCTTGAGCCTGGTGCAATGTCCGACCTTTCATGATATATGCGAGGATATATCCTCGGATAAAATCGATGATGATCTGAATGCGGGAGAGTTGCGACGTCGCGCCTCCATCATACAGGAACAGGAGCAGGAATTGTTGAATAAACTGCAGAAATCAAACTCGGGCAGCTTTCAGCTGATACATCTGGAGCGACGAAGCAGTCATGATAGCACCACAGCGGATGAAGCACAACCATCAACAGTTGCTGGCGTCAAGCAACCGAAGAAGAAGAGCAAGAAGTTGCGACACAAGATTACAGCGGTTGTTGAGGTCGAGAATGCGGTGACACAGCATATGCCCAGCGTGCTGGAGCTCAACGAGGAGGCGGCAGTGCCAGCTGCACCCGTTAGCAGTCCGAAGCCCAAATTTACGGTGAATGTGGAGACCGTGGAGGAGCATCATCAGATACACAAGATCTTTAAGTTGCCCAAGAAAAAAGTGGCGCCCAAGCAGGAGGAACCAGCGTTGCCGGAGGGTTTCATGAAGGCAGCACCCAAGGCCAAGACATCGCCCATAAAGAAAGTGGTGAAAGCCAAGGAATCCCAACCGCAACAGCAGCAACAGTTGCAGGCGGAAACACCGCAGCAACAGCAACAGTTGTCGGCGGAGGCACCGCAGCAACATGTCAGCGTAGCGCAAATCTTTACCTTTGATGATGCAACTATACAGCGCAATGAGGCAGCGACAGCCATACCCACCACAGCCACGCCCACAGCAGCGCCTGTTAAGACCGAGGGCGTCGCAACGCCCAAGCCCATACGCAAGGCAGTGGTGCAAAAGTCGGAAAGTGGTGAAGATTTCTGGTCACAAATTGGCTCCCGGGAGACGCTGTACATGAGCAACCGCAAGAAGGCATTGACTGAGCGACAGCTGGAAACCACGCAGGAGGTGCAGGAGGCGGCAACAGTTGCTGCTGCAGCACCAACAACACCAGCAACACCCACGCTTAAGTCAGCGATTCATATAGAACTGAAGACACCCAAAGCAGCAGCTGTAACAGCAACCATAGCAACAGCTAAAACAGCTGCAAGTCTAGCCAAAACTGCAGCAGCAGCAACAATACCAACAGCAACAGCAGCAACATCAACACCCAAGCCAACAGCTTTAATAATAGCCAAAGAAATGGATAAAGTTGCAGCTGACACAACAGCAACAGCAGCAACAACTGTTGCCAGTCAGTCTGCCCCAGCAACACCTGAAAAAGTAGCAACAAAACCAACAACAGGCAACAAATCTGCACCAGCAACACCTACTCCAAAGTTGAAAGCAGCCACACCAAAGCTAGCAGCGACATCAACTGAAAAACCCGCCTCCAAGCTGGCTGTAAGTAAATCCGAACCAGCAACACCAACTGCAAAGATCTCTGCAGCAGCAGCAACACTAAAATCTGCACCAGCAACACCGCAGCCAGCAGCAATAACGGCTGAAAATTTGGCTACAAAAACGACAACAACACTGGGAAAAACGGAACTGGCAGCAGCAACAGTGGCTGAAAAATTATCTACTAAAACAACAGCAGCAACAGCAACGAGCAAAACGGAGTCTACAGCGGCAACACCAGCAATACCCAAGCTTGCAGCGAACACAACAGCAACAGCAACTGAAAAACCCATCACAAAGTTGACAGTCAGCAAATCTGAACCAGCAACACCAACAACAAAAGTCCCTGTAACAACAGCAACACCCAACTCGACGTCAGCAACACCACAACCAGCAGCAACAACAGCTGAAAAATTAGCGACAAAAACGACAACGGCAGCAACAGCAGGCAAAATGGAGACACCAGCAACAACCGGATACGCAACAGCAACAATGCCGCCAGCAGCAACAACAGCTGAAAAAATAGCTATAAAAACGACAACAGCAACAATGAGACTGGAGACACCAGCAACAACTCCGCCATCAGTAACAACAGCAGAAAAAGTAGCTACAAAAACGATGACAGCAGCAACAACCAAGCCGGCAGTGTTGACAACAGCAATAGCTACGCAAATTAAAGCTGAAAAGTTAGCAACAAGCCAAACAGCAGCCGCAACAACAGCTAGAATATCGCCAAAAATCACAACGACAACGGCAACAATGGGTGAAAACCAACAGTCTGGCAACGCTGTAGTCATGACAACAGCATTAACAACAATTGCAGCAACAACTGGCAAATCAAAACAGTGCGAAACAACAACAACAACAGCAACAACAACAACGGCAGCGCCAAAAATAAATACCGGGCAATTGGCCAAGTCACCTGAACAACAACAGGCAACACAAGCAGTGGCAACAGCAACGGCAGCAACAGCCGTGGCTGCAACGGCAACGGCGGCAGCAACAAAAATAAATAAAACAACGCACAATAATGAGCAACAACAGCAACAACAACAACAACAACAACATGAAGATGTTGCATTGAAGCAACAAACGGAAATCAAATCGAAATTGACGGAAATTGTTGAGCCAAAGTCAAAGGTGCAATCACCGACAACAACAAAGCCAAAAACAGCAGCAACAGCGGCCAAAAAGAAAGTGGCAACAACAGCGGCAGCAGCAGCAGCAGCAACAACTCCTCCGACAACAACAACCACAACAACAACAACATTGGGCACAGACAGCAATGTGACCCCAATCAATGCCGATCAATTTATAACTTTGGCCCCCACAAAGGCGGCCATTGCAACAACAGTGGGCAAAATGTTGCCGGCGGCCACAAATGCGTCATCGCCGGCAACTGCAACAACTGCAGCGACAACGCCTACAACAACAGCAACAACAACAAAAACAACTGAAACGAACTGCGAACTACAAGCAATTGCTGCTGCTGCTGCGGCGCCGACAGCGACTGCTGCTGCCGCCGCGGATGCTGCTGCTGCTGCTGCTGCTGCCGACGACAACAGCAACAGCTGCGGCGAAGGCGTCGGCAATAATTTATCAAAGTTTGCAACAGTATCGAATTTGGCACAGTGTCTGCGAGACGTTGACGCCGATCTAGAGGACTATATACCCTCGTCCGCGGAAAATAGCGACGACGACGACGACGACGACGACTATAGTGACGTCAGTACAGGCGATAGCTCCAGTGGGGACGGTTCTGCCCAACTAAGCGCCAGCATGAAGAAGAAACAACGCAAGGAGAAGAAGAAACAGAAGGCCAAGGAGACGGCGCCGGCACGTTTCGATCCGCAAAAGAAGATCAAAATCGATACGACGTCTAAATGTTATGTGAAAGAAGAGGCGCCACGTTATCCACTGGTGGCCACACCGCGTCCGTTGTGGAAACGCGAAAAGATCGTCTATTCGGATGAAAATACCGATGATGAGAGCAGTGAGGAGGGTAGTGAGGCCACAGCAGGCGGTTCACTGGACGATGATAGCGATGAGGATGAAAGCGATGAATGCAGCAGCAGTTCCGAGGATGCCTATGAGGAGGATGCAGCCAGTTCAGCAGCAGCCGCTGTTGGAACAACAGCCCCCACAGCAACAACAACAAATAAACAAACAAATAATACCAATACATTAATACCAATAACTGGCAATAGCTCGAGTGCGGCATCCGCGTCAAGTTCTCCCTCCATAATCCGTATGAGCACGTGCAGCAATGATTCCGGTTTTGAAGGCGGCACAGCGCCTTCCAGTCCCAAAAAGATGTTAGGTAAGCGTAACGAAATATCTGGCATCATCCTGTACAATTATATGACAACTGACGACACCATATGAACTGTTTAGGGATGGTCATAGACGGTCATAGACGTTCATAGACCATCTGGCCCACTGGTCAGAGTCAGAGACATTTCACAACAAGACAAAACGCCCACAAAACTCTGTTCACGGCGTTTCTCTCTGTTGATCATTTGAGTGGCGCACGTGCCGTGCTAATACATATATATACCTACATATGTATCATATATATATATATATATATACATATATATCGTACATATATACAATCTATATCTATTCAGTTAGCTAGTATTTTGGCCAACGTAAGACCAGAGAGTAAATTCCGGTCATTCATTTTGGCCTGTTGTTGTTCTTTTTTTTATGTTCATACCCTGTAAAATGTGTAAAAAGGGTTTACTAAGTTTGAGCAAAAGTTTGTAGCTGAAAGCAAAAGCCATTATACATATATTTATTCTTGAGCAGCAGTAACTGTCGTGGGCATTAAAAGCTCTCACTATTGATCTGTCTTTATGGTAGAAGTCGAAGATCTCCGATTTTATAAGAACTAGGGCTATGGAGCTTTATTCACAGTTTATAGCGATTTCGACTGCCACGCCCCTTACGCACAACTGAAAATAATAACCTTTTTCGATAGAATCACCGTAACTATTGCGTTTATAATGCTATCGACTCCAAAAATTGGTATGTAGAATTTAGAGGCTAATAAAAACTGCAGAATGGAACCTCCCAAAATGTTGATGCACCCACCCAATTTGTCGGAAAGTAACGAAATATGTATAGCAACCAAAAAGTTCAATTTGCACTCATGAAATTTGGTATATAGGTGCCCATTGACCCTTTATAGAAAGTGTCTGCAGCATGCGGTTTTCCAATGTTTTGATACAACTCTGATTTTTTCCGAAAAGCGAAGAAACATGTATTACTGCCACAATTTGTATGCTAGAGTTATGAAATTTGGTATGTGGCTGCCTATAGAGACTATACAAAATATGTCATTCTAAATTTTGATACACCTCTCCGTTTCTTCCAAATTGAACATATTTAATACCTCAATTTACTTCGAAAATCTCAGATCTTTTTTAGCTCATAGGGTATCTCCTAGTCTAGTTTTCTCTCTCGTCTTGTGATTTTCTTACTTGTTTCGGTTTCTTCTTCTTCTTCTTTGTGATGTTCGAAATTCTTATTGTATATTCGGGAAAATTTGCTTTCATTTTCAAACAGAGCTGCGGCTGGTGGCATGCGGAATATTTAGTTGAAAACACAAAACACAAATAAACATGCTATAAATCTATATGTATGCCATCAGGCAAGGGTGTGCCTGGCGGGGGGGTTGACTTGCCACATATTTATATATACATATATATGCTGAAATACGTATCAAGTCATGCACAATTCCATTCAAAAGTTTGAGGCGTTTTTTTCTTTATGCACATCATAATTAGTCGACTTCTCGAGTATTTCGCCATATATTTTTGGGTCCATAAGAAATTTGTGTTAATTAGTTAGATTGAATAGAAAGGATTTTCCATTGAAAAACTTAAATATATTGCTATTTTTCCAGATCTAAAATTCAATTCTTGGAATCTTGTTGAATGAACTTTAAATATTATATCTGAAACTTAAGGTTTTCTAAACTTTGAATACTGTTTTACAGGAAGTTAAGCGATCTAATGATCTTTAAAACCGTAAAATTAAGAAGAAGAGATCTTCTAACAATAAACAATTGTATACATAAAAAGTCAAAAAAGTAAACTAAAGATATAAATTTATATGCTAGAGCCTATAGTTCTTATCATAATTATTTGAATTTGCGACTATATTTATCAGATTGTCATAAAGTTATCCTGAAATTTTCATAAAAGAAATCCCCATCAAACTTATTTATGTTATGCAACGCCCCGTGTGCCTGATAAAGCATAACTTTTAAATTTATAGCGCAATGTCTTTCAAACAAGGTATATCTGGCTATGTGTATATAGATCTATAGTATACCGAGTTATTTACTATATGCAATTTAATTAGGTTTCAATTTTGAAGAAAATTTAACTGTTTTTATGGGTTTATCGGTTGAAGAATCAAATATTCACAGCAAGAATATGCTGAGTCATCCAATTTTATTAAAGCATTTAGATCAACGTAAGATCCACTAAAATTTACAGAGTTTTTTTGGATTATTATTCCGAAAATATTTACTGTAAAAACCTCACAATAAATCCACAATTTTTAAGTCGAAGTTTTCTTAAGCTTTTGTTAAATAATTCTGAAAATTGGTGTCTCGATAAGGCATGGGACAGCTCTTTGTCTAGTCAAAGTAGAGGTCGTGGATTAGTGGGTTCGAAACCCATTACCGACAAGAGCAAAGTCTCTCCGAGGCTCAGATACAGTAGCTATCCTTTAGTAATATAATTATTTGAATACGAATCTTAAACAAGCATATAAAATCCGGCGGTGTTCAGGATCTTTAAACATATTTGGGGTCAAAGATATATAGCAATAAGTATGTTCGTGGGTTCGAGACACACTCAGGTCGAGAGCACAGCCTAAAGGCCACAGTTGATCTGGCTACATTTATAATCGAATTCAAATTTCATTTTGACAATATTTTTTATAATGATCCCAAAGGAAATCTCAAATTTAACCATATTTTCTTCAAATTTTAAGCCAAAAAATATATTGAAAAAATATTGAAAAACAAAGAAACCAATACTACTTGCTTTCCTATGCAAAAACAATGTCTATAAGCACCACAAAATCAAAAATAAATATATTTATTTTTATCTATTGTATTATCAGTTGTGGTTATAGAACATTCTATATAGAGATGCGAAGCGTATGGCGTATACAGAAGTATCGGAACAATATTAATATACATGCCATTTGAGGTATTTACTTCGAAAACAAATTGGAAGTAAAGAGAAGGAAGGTTCCGATACAGAATGTTTTGGGTAATATCGGGTAGTTTTTCGACTAGAAGTATGTAGCATCCTCTCTCTACCCCTCTTTCTCTGAGAGTTGAGCGTGTGCGAAGACAATCGGACATTTTACTTTTGGCAAATCGCAAAATTTTGTTTAGGTCATCGTAGTATCTAGCCGTCCGTCTGTCCCTCTGTCTATATGTCTATATGTCCATCTGTCTGTCTGTCTTTTGTCGCTTTTAGTCTTTTAGTCGTCTTCTGGCTGTTTCGTTGTCTTTTCCTTTCCTTTCCTTTTCTCAGTTCTTTTTCCCGATTCTCGGTTTCTCTGGGGCGATTTCTCATGTATGGCAAATTATTTTATTTATCTAAAACACACAAACAATTTGAAAACACACAAGAAAATATTTATTTAAAGCTGTTTGCAATTGTTCAACGAATTTACTTTTGGCGTCGACGACAGCAGATTTTCTTCTTCTTCTTCTACTTTTTTGTTTCTTTCCTTTTCGAAAAGAAAGCATCATTCAGAGAAATTCTTGATCAAAGCGGAATGACAAAACTAATGCGTTAGATCTATTATAGAACTTATTACAAATATCTGTCAGTTTTCATTATACAATATATCAATGCAACTTAGTAACAGAAAGTGTTGCCAGATCTATGCGATAAACGTTCCAGTTTTCCCAAAGCCAAAAGCAATAAAAATACAAACTTTGAGAATATTTCAACAAAAGGCATAAAATGTAATATATGAGCATATTTATCAAGTTTTTTGACAATTTGATGAACCTAAACAAGTTTCACAAAGAAACTATCGAATAAGAAATGCTTTTTCATCAGAAATTTGTATATCCTTAAAGATATTTTTATATTTTTGATAGTATAAACTCAAGAAACACCTCTTTAAATCGTAATATACAAACTCACCAAAATATATTTAGTTACGATGAATGTGACTAACGATCACATTAGAACTATTTTATTTTAAATACGATGAATATATCTAACAATCACATAAGAACTATCTACTATTCTTACTTAGAATCATAGCTTTACGAAGCTTAATAGTATATGAATTCGACGAAATTCATTCATCTCAAATTTAACCAAAATCGAAACAATTTTAAGGGTATTCTACGAACTATCGTAGAGAAAGGAAAACACAAGTCAGCGACTATTCCTACTTAAAAGAATACCTCTACGAAACTTTAAAGAAAATAAATTTGCGAAAATTCTATACATACACATCAAAATGGAATAAATCGAATTTCACCAAGACTATTATAGGAACTATCGTATAGAAATATTCATATTAAAAGAAAAAACCAAACTATCGCTTGTTTTCACCTCGAAGTCATAATTTTTATATAATTCAATTATGTGACAATATGTGATAAATAGTTTTACGAAAATGTTAACGGTAGAGCTTGGTCGACTACTCGATAGTATCGAGTGTTTGTTTACAAAGCCTGGAACTATTGTAAGCGTCAATAGTCGAAATTTTGCAAGGAAATTTACAAGCATATGAACAGAAACGATGGAAATATAGGCAACACTTCCAATTATAGCTGGAAAAATAGCTATATTCGGCATAAACGATAGTATCGAGTGCCGATAAAAAAAATTCGAAGGAATGAAATACATGGAATTAGAAGGAATTTGTCGAAGAAAATTATCGAAAAGTGCATAAAAATTTGGAGAAATCAATGTTCAAAGTACCAAACTTTTTAATCCCATTAAGTCAAAAAGTGATTAAGGCAGGAAATATAAATAACTCCCCTCGACTTGCGCAGACACCATGGAAGTAATCACCGGAAAATTGCGTTTTTACATTGGAAAAAATTTCCAAGCATATACAAACTCAAGTCGATGCATAGTCGACCCACGCAAGAGTATATAATATTCGTTCTGATTCCAACAATGTGCAAAATATTGTACTGAAAGCAAAAGTTTAATAAAAATGGAATTGCTTCGGTTGCAAAAATGTAAACAAAATGCAAATGTTTGAGAGAATTCAATTTTCTTATACCATATATATGTGATATATACTATATGTATATACTTTATATCGGCCTGAGTTATGGACAATGAAAGTGTGAAATAAATTTGGATTAATACATGTTCTAAGAATCGGCTGGTTCGTAGGGATTGCAACTTTTTAAAGAACTATAAAATTTTCTGCGAAAAATCATCCCATAGTGGGTTTTCACCAATCTTTTGGAGGCGTCTCGCACTGCGTATGTGTAATAATCGCATTGATTTGAAAAATTTTCGGCAAATATTTCTCGAAAAACTCATTTTTTTTATTGTTGTTTATTAAAATTGCATTAAACATCAAACAATCGCCCACAATCTTTGGGATCCGGCCAGGGCGGATGTGCGTTTCAATTCAATGCGAATTGCCCGATAAATTTTCTTCAATATGCTCTATAGTCATAGACATTGGTATTTTGGTATTATACAATTGGTATTATTTTGCGTTTTACACATTCTTAATTGTTTTTGCTCTGCGTGTGGGGGAATGGGAAATGAGGAAAAGATCCCATAGACAGGGGGGAAATTTAATCGATTTTTAGTAGATTTGAATTCTTCCAAATTGCTTCCGTTTTCTTATCTTTATTGGGAAACGGAATGTTGAAATCATCTGCGATTAATACATGTTTATGCTATATACTACATATTTATATAATATAATACTTTATCTTTAGAGAACTAAAATTTTTTTACCAAAGAATGTTCCAAGAGATGAGTCGCACTGAAATTGTGCTATCGATGAAAAATACCTTTCTTGGAAAAAGCAACTGACAAATATTTTCTGGGGAACATTTTTATTATAATTTTCTCTGAATCTAGAGGATAATTGAAAGATAGGATAGCTACATTTTACATATGAGAAAATGAAAGTTCTCAAAACCAAACTTGTAAAAGATTGCAGTTGTAAGTTTTGTTAGGAATTTAAAGATTATTAAGAGTCAAACGATTTCGAATTTCACACAAATTTATATCGCACCTCTCTTTCGAAAACTGATATCAAACGAGCGTAAACGATAGATTCACATTCTGTCTTTGTAGTCAAAAGGTCTATGGCCTAAAGCACGATTGCTTTGTTCAAATTTTCATTCTTCAACTTTTGTGTCGCAAATCAAATCAAATTAAGAAAATTCAAGATATTCTATAGTTTTTCTAATAAACTTTGCAAGCCTCAATTACAACTCCAATTATCAATGATAATTCAGCTAATAACGAAATTTCAGATATTTGAAAAAGAATATATAGAAGAATCGACAATGCATACCTTAGTTATAGAGCGAGTTGAGTAAGAGACTCTATAACTACCAATAAGAACCGTAATGCTCGACAACGTTTCCAACTATTGCTCCAAAAGCAAAAAAAAACCTCTAAACCTAAGCTCTAAAAATAGTATTATGTATTTACATGATCGATGGTCCAGTGGATAGCGCACTCTTCCACCAAACAAGAGGTGCGAGTTCAAGTCCCGCTCATGTCGATAGGCATGACCCTCCTAGAAAAACTAGGTTCTGGCGTAGGATTTGAATTACACCCACGTAAAAAAAAGATCTTCAGTGAAGGAAGCAGAAATAAAGACAAATAGTGCTTCAGGTTGTGACCCTCCTAGAAAAACTAGGTTATGATGTATGATTTGAAGGAAGCAGAAATAAAGACAAATAGTGCTACAGGCTGTGACCCGATAAAGTTTTTATGGGCATATAATAATAATAATATTTTTGATTGAAATATTATTATGCATTGATAAAAATTTGGTTTTGAAAAATAAATAAAAATATGAGTTTTGTTTACGAACAAGTTATGTTTTGTTTATATCGATGTCAGGGATTATAATTATGTTTATTGTAACAATAATACTTTCAAAACTAACCTGAAAGAAGTTAATTCTAGTTCAGAAATCATCGAAATTCTTCTAATTGAACTCAGTACTGACACACCCTGTGCCGAGCAGTCAAAAAGTTATAGTCTTGCAGAACTAATCTGAGCCTCGATCGGGAGGTCGGGAGAGATCAAGATTCTTTCACTTCAAAAAAAAAACAAGAACAAAAACAAAGCAAAAAAACGTTCGAGCCTCGGCGTGCTCGCATAACGGTAGTTGAAAAAGTACCGCAAATTTTGAAGAGCACAAAGAAAAAAACACAAAAAAAGACAAAAACAAAACACAAAATGGCGACGACGGCGGCGCTAAGCCTGCGCACGTGCAACGCGCCCCACACCGCGCATCATCCGGCGCTTCACAAGCTTTTCCAATTACCTTTTTTCCGCTCAACCGTTAGACCATCCCGTCCACCTGCAGCTGGGGAATTTTCCAATTTTCCGATTTATCAATTTATAATAAAGATAATAATATATATATTCGGGAGCGAAACCAGAAATGCGTCCGCCCCGCGAGCCGAGCTGAAGCCAAATGACTTCGTCCAGCTGCCGCATTGCCAATCACCCGATCATTAAGCACATTGGCAACGCACGCAGACGAGAAGTTTCGTTAAGCTTGTCATGGGAAGAAGAAGCAGCGGGATGAGGCAATACAGTCGTGTCTCGTTAAAGTGAACCAGGCTTGATGAAGCAGGGCTGCTTTTGACGGAAAGTAAAAAAATCTGAAAATTTCAAAATAAAAAGATTTTTAATGTTTTCGGCAAATTTTATGGTCAAAAATTTTTATTACTATATGGCTATAACAACCCTATTGCATCACAGCCTGAAGCATTATTTGTCTTTATTTCTGCTTTCTTCACTGAAGGTCGTTTTTTACGCCAAACCCTAGTTTTTCTAGGAGGGTCATGATATCTTGTTTGGCGGGACAGTACGCTATTCACTGGTCCACCGAGATCCCTAATTTTCATTACGCAGACCCTAATTTATCATTTCCATATGATATGTGGTAATACAAAAATAAAACTAAAAACCTAAAAAATCCCAAAAATTTTATATAAAAAGCCAGAAATTCCGCTTGCCACAATTCCGTACAAAAAAGCTAGATTTGTCGATAAAGCTGAATTGCCAGGCCTGGTTTGAGGATACACTTTGTACACAGTGGCGGCCAGAATTATTGGCACAGAATGAATTTTGAACATTAACATGATTTTGTGACCTTCCATCAAGATCTTTTTCGAAAAGCCAAAATTTTCTTAGAGCAATTATAAAATTTGTTCACTAAATTCACTTTTTTCATTCTTATATGTTTCTTACCGAATTCCGCTGGTCCCGCCATTTGACACCCCCATCTAATTTTTCCCTCAAAAGTCCAATTGGATTTAGATCTGGGGACTGGGGAGTAAATTGCCAAGTGTTTATGGCTAACAATCCACATATGGAAGAAGTTATCTTAGGATCGTTATCTATTCAAATAATATATATTATACATTATTATTATTATATGGCCAAAACAAGTCAATCGGATCACAGCTGGAAGCACTATTTGTCTTTATTTCTGCTTCCTTGAATGAATAAGTTTTTTTCGGGGGTAAATTTCAAGTCCTTCAACACAAAACAGATTTTCTAAGAGGATAGTTTTAATATTGGAGATATAATATAATAGTTTATTGCTGATCTCAAAATTCTATCTCGTATTCCTTCTCAAGTTTCTAATTGCTTTGCTAATGTAAGATTAGAGGATAAGCGGTCGCAGGATGTCACATAGAACTGCAGGTCCTAGCGTATGAAAGGACCTTCAAGTTCAATTAAAAATACATTCGAAATCGGGGGATTAGAGAAGCTTCAAGACTTACTCAGTATTTCAAAGTTCGTTTTAGGGGCTTCCATTGATTTTCTTCGACTTTCCAAGTGCAACCAATAAATCGACGCTATCGCAAATCGCCAATATTATATGCTATATACGATCTACATGGTCGAAATTGAAAAACTTAATATTAATAACGATTTGTTCTTAATTAATTCCCACATTTGTTCGGTTCAAAAATAACCTTAAACAGAATGTGACGTGAATTGTCACAAGAAATGCGAACGGCTCACGGCCAATTTATGCGGCGTCAATCAGAAACTCATCGTCGAGGCGCTCAACCACGTAAAGCGAGGTAAAAATACATGAAAATGCGCTCCACTCCACTCCGAACCGATCCGATGCGATCCGAACCGAACCGATTCGATACGATCCGAGCCAAGCCAAAACCGATTCGAATGGCGCGTGCGTTGCGCCATCATAAATAATGGCGTCGAAATATGGCGGACATAATGATTTCATAATTAACTAAGTGTGTTGAAAGACTTGTTGATTAGTGTAATAATAGGGGGAAATGTAATTCATTAGAAATATTACAAAATACCAGGCATACCCTGTTATGAAATTGGCTGACAAAAAGGGTATGATAAACTTATGTAGATAACAGGCGGAAGGGCCCATAATATATATATACATCTATGATCAGTAGTTCCGATTCAGAACTGATGACCCAAAGAAACAAAATTTGATACATGCATATATACCATATGTAGATCAAGTTTAGTTTCAAAATTTTTACCTGCCCTGCCCTTCTCACCTGTATTTTGATTAAAACCTATTATACAGCGCAATTCTTCAGTTAGAATAATCAAATTTAGTATGGAGCTACATATATACATTATCATGAATATGGCTTTTAAAGTTTTTTTAATGGCGCCCTCTCTTCCCACTTAAAGAGAAAAAATCGACCACAGTTGCAATTTTCGAGAATTCACCTTTTTATTGAGCATACATATATAAATTATAGCTATAAACCTGCTCTAAAAATTTCATAACGATCGGACATCAATTTTAAACGTTCTTAGAGAGCTCTCTCGCCTAGAGTTTTATTATAGCTTTCTTGTATAGCTTTCTGGTTTTCAAAAAGTTTCTGATAGCAAATCTATGAGGGTTTATGATTGAACGAAGCAGTAGAATAGTTCTTACCGTCAAATTCAATTGATCAATTTATGTCTTAAGCCCGGAATTCATAAAATATCAGAAAGATACTTTTATATATGCAAAAAAGTTATAAAGGCTCGAAACCACTGTAAGTGAAAGTCGACAATTTGTCCATCACTTCAACGTGTCAATCAATTCGTCTGTTATAATATACACCCATCAATCTCAGAGACTGTAAGAACTAAAGATAGCAAATTTGGTATATAGCTGACTTGTGGCATAAACCACATATAGTTTATTTTATGCCTTGCTTGACACGCCCACTTTTCTTATAAATCCACAAAATAAAAGAACAATCCAATTTAATGAGTTTCAAAGATAAACTTTTACCACTCCGAAAATTTTTACTATTCTAAAAGTTTGTTATTATAGTTTACTCCATTTTTTCTGTTACAAATTCAAATTGGAACTTGTTAACAGCAAACATGCCTATGTTAATGATACGTGAATGTCGATATTATCGATATTTGAACGATATATAAAGCCGTTATGTTAGATTTTCACGCATTTCAAAGGCAAATTCCAGGAAGCTACAAAAGGTGTAAATGCACACAGGCCCACATATTTTAGACATATTTGGTTAGAGGTTATTGATTTGATCGGATCGAATCGGCTTGGAGTTGATCTGGTAAAAAAAAAAATGATATCATTCTCTAAAAAATTATTTAAAAAACTAGGCGCACGTGAGGCACGCGATTCGCCCAGCACACCGCCCAGCTCCAATCCTGCCTATAAGATAGAGGCCAATGATGAACACGATGGTATGACATATGAAACTCTATATAATATATATATGTATTCTGAAGCAACGTCACTCAAATGATCTTGACAAAAATCGAACTATCGAACACAATTCGTCTCAAAACTTTAACTGTTTTCGACTAACTTTAACTAACTTGAAACTACTTTTTTTCTAACTTTGTCTTTCTTTATCTTTCGGATCATACAGAAACATCATATACATATTCACAATTCCAAAAATCCGGACGTTTCACTGCGCCAGCCACAGTAATACCTAGATTTAAGAATTATTCGGTAGATGATTTTCATTTTCTGGCCGTCCTGGGCAAGGGAAGCTTCGGCAAGGTAAGTATTATCTAAAAAATATCTGAAATTTTTCGCAAAATAATGGTTTATAATATGTTCAACAGGTGCTATTGGCTGAGCTGCGTGATACCACATATTATTATGCCATTAAATGTCTGAAGAAGGATGTCGTTTTGGAGGATGACGATGTGGATTCCACATTGATAGAACGCAAAGTTTTGGCCTTGGGTACCAAGCATCCATATCTATGCCATCTGTTTTGCACATTTCAAACAGAGGTGAGTCGTATTGCCTGCCACCTGTGCAAGGTCCCTTCAGATAGGTAGCTAGACAGATATATAGACCCAAAAACCCAGTGCTCTAGACTCAGATCGTCGCGTAATCCCAAAAATAAACAGCGCAAAGGTAAAACAAGCTATAATTAGTGCCGCGGTCTATCTGGCCATCGATTGGGGCACACGACACTGGCAAGTGGGTGTGACCAGGCCCCCCATTCTACCCCCTCCACTATCACTAATTTCGTATCACCCATTTGGCACGCATGTCCGGTACCAAGAAATTTACGAGCACTACGACTAGTTCCAACACAATCTACAATGTTCTCAAAACATTAACAATATGTTTTTATTTTGTTTCTATGTTCGACTCTCTCTCGTATCTCTCCCTGCAAATATCTCTATTTCTCTCTGTCTCTGCCTAGATGTCGCTAATAGTCAGTTGTATCGGATCTCGGGTCTTGCATTGACACCGATTAGAAGGTATTTTAATTATTTATGACTTTGAGGATACACACGACACGTCGACACGCCGAGACGCCCAACACACTTTTGGGGGACTCTGTCAGACAGACGGACAGACAGACGGACAGACCGACAGACGGACATATAGACGGACTGTCAGATAATTTGGCCCAATGCTCTCAAAGCTAAACGCGTAAACTGAGCGTTTTTTGGCGGGATTTTTAATCTTAAATACAAGTTTAGCTCTATGATGACCTTCCTGGAAATATGACTAACCCTATACCCATTGAAAATGGGTGACGGACATAATCAGGCAACTCCTAACTCATAAGAAATATATTTACTTGAGTCCATTTGTCTGCTTGTTTAGATCACGTCTATTTCGGAGACTATAGGAGCTAGGTATACCAAACTTGGTATATAGGTTCATGCAGGTATACTATACGCAGATCATTATTTTCAGTCTTGATGTCCAGAACATTCTCATTTTGTAATTCGATAAAAGCCTGTTATAGGTTAGTAAAAATTATCCGCATTGATTTTAGAACTTCATTAGAATAGTTAGAATTATCTGGCCAATCCGATTTTTGGTTATAGAGCGGCTATATGATATAGTTGTCCGCTTCTTCGAAAAGTGCAAAAAAATCGATATTTCATTCGAAACTGTTAATTAAGATCTTTATTAACTTATGTTTTAATACAAAACCTATATACATTATAATGTCACATTTATCTTATCATATTCAATATCTAATTTCAGAGTCACCTATTCTTTGTGATGGAGTATCTAAATGGCGGTGATCTCATGTTCCATATACAGGAAAGTGGACGTTTTTCGGAGGAGCGTGCCCGTTTCTATGGTGCTGAAATCATATCGGGCCTTAAGTTCTTACACAAAAAGGGCATTATATATAGGCAAGTTAATCAGGCTATACCAAATATAACTGAACAATACAATAACTTTAACAAACTCCTTTTTTCAGGGATCTCAAATTGGATAACGTATTGCTCGACTATGAGGGTCATGTGCGTATTGCCGATTTTGGCATGTGCAAGTTGCAAATTTATTTGGATAAAACCGCTGATAGTTTTTGCGGCACACCCGATTATATGGCGCCCGAAATCATCAAGGTAAGTTATCGATATAAGTGTATCGATTGTATAGTAAGTTTATTTTTTTTGTTTGACAGGGTGAAAAATACAATCAAAACGTTGATTGGTGGTCTTTCGGTGTGCTGCTCTACGAGATGCTGATCGGTCAATCCCCGTTCAGCGGTTGCGATGAGGATGAACTATTCTGGTCCATATGCAATGAAATTCCATGGTTTCCCGTTTACATATCAGCCGAAGCAACGGGCATACTCAAAGGCGTAAGTTCCGGGAAATTTCGGTTGAGGTTTTCAGTTTTCAGACAAGTTTTACTTTCGATTGACAAAATCCTATACCGACTAATCTGTCTGTAGGATAAACTCAAGAAAATTCAGGATCATATTAGGATGGAACACAAATTTGATACCAATTTCTGAAAAATATCTATAGAGACCAACATCCAAGTTTCATAACTCTAGCATAAAAATTGTAGAAGGTATACACATTTGATCACTTATCTGAATATGAAGGATGTATCAAAATGTTGGGAAATATGAAACTATATGACACATGAAAAGCCCATATAAAACCTTTCTAAAAACAACTTTTGTATCTTATTCTTCTTCTTCTTCTTAGTTACTGGAAAAGGACTATACAAAACGCATTGGCTCGCAGTATAGTCCAGCTGGTGATATAGCTGATCATATATTCTTTCGACCCATCGATTGGAATCTGCTGGAGAAACGTCAAATTGAGCCGCCATTTAAGCCACAAGTTGTAAGTTCAAATCAAAAAAAAAATGGATTAACAAGTGGTAATTTATATATTTCCCTTCCCCAGAAACATCCATTGGATACACAATATTTTGATCGTGTATTTACCAGAGAGCGTGTACGTCTAACGCCCATTGATAAGGAAATTTTGGCCTCAATGGATCAAAAGCAGTTTCATGGTTTCACCTATACAAATCCGCACATAACTTTGGATTAGATATATCTCAATCAATCCAATACTAACTATATATATGTATGTATTCTGGACATATATATGAAAACTACTTTAAGCAAAAAGATATATGGAAAACATAACCCCAAAAAAAAGTAAAAAATATATATATTTTAACAATTTATCTGCTAGCTCAACAGTATTTGTATATGTATGTATATATCTATTATGAAACTATGGAATTATGGACTTAGGATTAGTTAAATGTCTCATACGTGGCAATACGTGTATTCCTAGCGCTCTGCATATTGTAATCAAAAAAAGAAAAAACAAAAATACAAAAAAAAGCTATCTCAAGTACATGAAATTTTGATTCATTTTGAATTGAGATTCAATTTGTAGCTAAACCGCAAAACAATGCTAAGAATACCCCCTTATCATATAGTAATACAATCTATCTAAGCAGAAACCTTGTATATACTTACATATCTATCTATATCTTATATCTACTCTTTTTTTTTTTTGGAAAATTTAGTATACAAAAAGCCTCAACGTATGTACTCGATGTATATGCATTATGCTAAAAAAATATAAATAAAACTGAACAAAAATATAAACTAAATGTGAATTTTTTATAACCGAACCCAGATCTTATCCAATTAATGCCTCTATAGTTGTGGCAACCAAATATACCATCTCCTAACTAACTAATGGATATATAATATGTTATCCAGCACAGGTGTAAGTTCCATAACTGGAGGTGCCAAAGTTAAACTTGCATCATCCAGATTCATTTATTTATATTGCACGGCATCGGAATTGGTTTCTCAATGGGGAGTATCTGGGAGTATCTTCATATATCTTGAAGCACAGCTTAAGGACATCTTTCATTCTTCTAAAGTTCCTGCTTGCAATAGGTTCTGAGTGTGAAAATGTGGAAATAATCATGTCTAGAAATTCCAGGTAGAGCCCGCTGGCTTGGACAGATATTGACAGATGCTTTGGGAGTTTTTAAATATTTTTCGAACTGTCGCCAAAGACGATTCCAAGGACGAAAACAAATAGAAAAAAAGTCTCCTCGACGGCAACATCCTTCGGGCTGTCCTAGGTATATCCAGACCTGACTCCTGAGGCTTTATTGCTTTGTCAATTGTCTGTGACCCGAACCTTATTGGAATCCTCAAGGTCTATACTCCACTTATTTATTGACCAATGTCCGGCCGGACATGTTCTTCCGTATTGTAGACTCCACTTGTATATAATGTTTTTGTTATTCCAAACCTACTCCGAAAATTTAATAACAATCGGACATCAAGTTTGGAAGATATTCAAGTCTAATTCCGAGTACTGGGTTTCTCGCAGCTCTGTCAACTGGAGATTTCTTAGTTGTTTTATGAATATCATTATTTATAGACTATAAAAAAGAGTATCACAAGACTTCGCAGTTATATAGA
This sequence comes from Phorticella flavipennis, assembly GCA_037040045.1. Classification (NCBI taxonomy): domain Eukaryota; kingdom Metazoa; phylum Arthropoda; class Insecta; order Diptera; family Drosophilidae; genus Phorticella; species Phorticella flavipennis. The sequence continues at coordinate 41,474 of JBANCY010000003.1, forward strand.
CATCTAATTAGACAACCTTTTCCCATGAAATTTGTATGGGCTCTTAGCTCTATTTAGTTGTTCTTTCTTGTTAATATGATATTTATATAAACATGGCTATAACTGGGCAATTAGCCGAGTTGCTCATAGAGAAATGATTGAGCCGTTAGAAAGAAAAGTTAATGATAAATCAAAATGGAAATGGAGATGGAAATGGAGATGAAAATGGAGATATAGACGGTGACGGAGGTGTGGAGTATATAGATAGAGATGGAAGTGGAAATGACAATGTCAATGTCCGTTAACGCCGTCTGACAGTGAGAGTGTGCCAATGATATGATATGATATGATATAAGATGAGTTCAGTTCAGTTCAGTTCAGATGAGTTGGGTTGAGTGGACCATAAAGTTTGGTCAAAAATAAAGTGAAAATTCCGAAAATGCTTGTGCAAGCGTAAACATTGACGATTTGCATAAGGTATTGTCATACAGAACGGCTTTTGTCATTTTCATGCTAATGAACCGAGGAGTCGACGGCAAGCGGGTCGGGTTAGACCCGGGTCGGGGGATTGGCGGTTTCAGTGAGAGTGGGGCCCCAAGAAGAGCAACAGGTTGAGCCTCCTATGGACAGTAGCTGCGCTTTTATGAGCATTATAATAATGACGCCAACTAGTTGTGAACCAGTTGAGGGGCGGTGGGCGGGGCACTGCAAATAGACAAATAGGCTGAGAAGTAAGTGAAGAGTTAACTTGGCTAAAAACGAAGTTTTTATACGCTTTTTACGGTCAAAACTTTGCGTAGGAAATGTGTAACTGAACAATATAGTTCTCAAAATAGACCCGGGAAATATTTCAGAAATTCGTTACTTTCGCTGTCAACCCAGAGCATCGTCATTTTGACGAGGCATAAACTTTGTGTAGGAAAAATAAAACTTGAACTTTTAATTAGACTCTCCAAATAGGAACATTAAAGTATATTAGACGTTTTGTTAAAAATTTTGACGAAATGCGACAAATTTAGTCAATCTTTGACTATATGTCTCAGTTTTGATCCAATTTCTAAAGTATTATTTACCAGAAACGAAGAAAATCAATCTAATTAAAGGTTATTTAGAAGTTTTGGGCTTGTCGGGGGTGCTTACACATCAAATATTCCTCTCACCATCTTATCCCAAAATATATAGTTATAGTAAATATAAGCTAAAATTTGATAATAACGAATAGTATAAAATATAAGTAATTTCAAAACTTATTTTTATTTTAAGCCTAAAAAGTGTCATCAATGTTAAATTTCCTCTGCCAAAACAACCCTATATGTTCTCAGTTTTCTATAACAACTATAAGTTATACTTGTTCCATTGCCTTGATATGAGCATATATGTTTACTATGGCTAAAATGAATATGTATACCAAATTTCATATAGCTAGCGCCATTGGGAGCTGAGTTCACATAGTTAGTTACAGCCGTAATACCCATGGTAAGTGTAAATTTAGAATAGTTCTTGTTAAGCGTAACATAAATCATATATTAACCAACTAACACACTCACACACTTACGCACACTGGCGACATTTTTATATATTTTTTGGCTTTTTTTCTATTTGGCCATAAAAAAGCTAGAAGAAATGATATGTTAACAACAACCGGCGACTAACAAAAGCACAAAACAATAAACAGCGCAGTTATGTTTTTATTTTCGTTTGAAAGCACAAAGCACTACGGGCACAGTGGGACGAAGTTATTCAAAAATTGTAAATAGAAAATTTAAAGCTATTTTTGACATGGACTTCAGTCCAAGTTTTAGTTAGGAAAGATTAGATTTCAAAGATTTTAGACTCTATTTGATAATAAAGTGGCTCTTCAATAGCCTATTTGAAGCTAATAACTATATAAATATTTTATGATATATATTTGTTTATATTTCTAGAGTATATGTTATCTGCTTAAGCCGATTGGTTTAAAATTTGGCAGATCGTTAGATAATGAAGACATATTACTGTGTGCAAAATTTAAGCTAAATTGCTTAAGAAATTTAAGAAATATGTGCAAATTCGACTGTAAATGGTATGGTATAGGGGTGCAATGAAGCCGGTGCCGATAATGCGTGGCAAGTTTCATTATTGGAACTCAACAAAACAGAGCGCTGCAGTTGACTTACACTGAATACAGTTCGAGTACAGCTATACTCTTTAAACCTCTGCCGCTAGCCCTAAAGCTCAATTTTCATACCATTTAGTGCTTAACTGCTATGTTTACTCACCAATTGCTTTGAAATTTTCTGTATATCTTTGGGATATGCTCATAAAAACACAAACTTTACTTCAATTGATTATGTTATGAACTGCACAATACATGGTATGCTATTAAATTCTCAGGAGATTATATTAAAATGAAAAAAATTTTAATGTCACATTTTTTATAATTGCTTTAGACAACTACATATCAAATTTCATGAGTCTAGTACAAGAATTGTGTCGGTTATACATATTTTTTACTTTTTGAATACATGCAGGGGACTGCTGACCATTTTGATAATACATTTTGGGGATCTACAAGCTTTATAGCAAACTTTTCAGCTAATGGAAATCTTTTTAACTTTCAAATTTTAGCGCTTTGGAGCTACTTTCCATATGTAACACATGACAAAGCTTTTCAATAATTTTGGGTACCTTTTTCTTAGCTTTGGTTCCACTGTGCCTTAGACCGTTTTGAAAAGTGTGCGTCGGAATTTTCTCTAATTAATTCGTTTACTGTTTGACGCGTTGTGTGTGAATGTGTGTGTGTGTGTGCGTGAATGTGTGTGTGTGTGTGTGTGTGTGTGTGTGTGTGTGTGTGTGTGTGTGTGTGTGTGTGATCTGCCTGTCAGTCGGGTCTCTGGCGGAGTGGTTCGCTTGGCCCCAGTCAGTTGGTGCAATACCGGCCCAGAATGAGCTCAGAGCTTGGCTCCAGGAATCGGGTCCAAAATTATTTTTTTGAAGTGCAAAACGAGTGCCGATTGAAATTGAAACTAAATTTTTGAAATTGAAAAAAATATATGAAACTGTTAGCAAAAAAACTGATCTTAAAACCAACGACTTTCCAAGTTGAAATTGAAAGTGATATCGAAATTGAAGATGAAGTTGAAGCTGGAAGTTGAATACAATGGAAAATTGCTATAAACATGTTTTAAATTGAATATAATGTATTGAAATCGAAATACATTACATCAAAAATCTGATATTGAAAATATGATAGCTTTTCCAGTTGAAATCGAAAGTGATATTTAAACTGAAGATTAAGCTGAAAGTTGAAAGTTGAATTCAATGGAAAATTGCTATGACATTGAAAATAAAGTATTGAATTGAAAAACATTAAATGAAAGCTAAGTTGAAATAGAAACTTCAGGCTTAAATTGAATCATTGTCAAAATATTGTTTCAGTTATTTAAGCATCAAAAGTTGACATAAAAATATTGTATATTGATTGAAAGCTTTCATTTCATTCAACCCAAAATTTTTGAGCATAAAACTGAAACTTGAATTCTTACCAAGTAAATCAAAAGAACTCCAAAACTTAGCTTAAAGCCAAAGAATTTATTGAATTGCAAGTTTGAAAATTGAAGTTCAAGCAAATTGATTGCAAAAGAAACTATAGAAATGAAATTGAAACTGAATAAAAAAATGAAATCGAAACCAAACTAAAATTAGTTTATTTAAAAGAGAAATATCAACAAAAGAATTAAATTAAAAGCTAAAGATTGAATAGAAACTGAAAGTCAACAAAGAAATTGAATTGAAGCTAAAAGTTTGAATGGAATCTAAAGTTGGAGTAAAATTTTGAATTGAAAGTAAAATTTGAATGGAATCTAAAATTTGGCAAATGTTACGAAAAGTTTTCTATTTTTAGATAAAAGAAATTATTGAATTTAAAATTTAAACTAAGTTGAAAAGTTATTGAAATTGAAGCTATTGAATCAATGAATCATTCATACTGAAGTAAATGAAGAAATTTGAGGTGTTTCAATTGTTGATTGAAGTTGTTACTTGAAATTGAAACTGAGTTGAAAAAGGATTGAAATTAAAATGAAAGCTGTTAAATCATTTAAATTGAATTGATTGAAATTGAAATAGATCGTTCAAATTGTGGAAAACCCTATTAAAATTGGTACTTAGTATTGAAATGGAACTTGGAAACGTTTAATTGCAGTTGAAACTGAAACTAAGGCTATTGAATTGAAGCTTGTCCAATCGATAAAACCTTTCAAACTGAACTCTCAAATGAAACTAAAGCTATAAAATTGCAGCTGAATTGAAATTGAAGAAATTATTTGGAAAATCGCCTTGAAATTGATATAAACTAATTGAAATTGATTGATTGAAGCCAATTAATTGAACCTGAATGTTTTATATTCAATTGTAATCAAATATTCGCATTGAAGTTGAGAAAACAATTGATTGAACAGGTTTTTTTGGAACATGCTCCCACCATTTCAATCATGATCATGTTCTTTCAATCAAAATTGTCTGCCGCTTGGCAGCTGCAACTGATATTGTTCTGCACCTGTCACTTGGTTCAATCCTTCAATCCTCCCATACGACGCAACATAATCAAGGTCCGTGCAAGCGGTTTTCTACCCTTCGAATCGGATCTCCTGCTGCCCTTGGGCATCCTACGTCATCTGCAGGCACAGGATCGTGCCTCACGCCGGCTGCCACATCAAGCGCCCTGGCGTAAGCCCCGAGCCAAGCCGAAACCCAAACCGAAGCAAGAGGTGCGCCTGGAGCGTGCCCGGAACACGGATGCTGGCATCCAGATGTACAATCTCATCGATGACGATGGCGAGCTGCTGCTCAATCTGCGTGTGCACAGTGAAACGGGCGAGAATAACCGCAACAACCGCTTCGATCATCTGGATGCAGTGGCTCAGGCCAGTCAATTGGAGGACATGCGCACCGCCTCCTGGCGTCCATCCCAGTGGCGACCCACGGCCAGTGCCCCACCGCCAGCAGCCACCTCCTCCTCGCCACGCCCACTGCCATTGCATCAATATGCGCACGGCTTGGAATTGCCACCGACGACCATGCAGCAGCGACGCATGTTCCACGCACGACAGGATTGGACATACCAATGATTGAATCCCTCTACCCCATAAATCTCTAAATTACTATTTCTATATCCTATTTATTTATTTATTGTGAAACTCACCTGCACCCAGCACACGACTCACGCGCTTCACTTGAAATACATGAAACCCAAAGAAACTTAAAGATTGGATCTAGTTATTCCGGGGGGTTCAGTGCACAAACTACCAAAACTCAGATCCTCATTGAACAGCTACTTGGATTTGATTGTCCTCAAAATCTGACAATTAGTTTGACCATATCTATAAGATCATATCGTAACCAGTATATATTTATCCCAGAGGGTTCGGTCCACAAACTATCATAATTTGATGTTGAAATTTGAAATCCTTTTTTAACAACTTCATGGATTTGGTTTCAGAATCTTATGAATCATATGATAAAATGGTCAACTCTTGCTTTACAAACCTCAAATTAGAAAATGTTCCCTGAGAAACTAACCTTAACTTTAAGGCACAGTCAAAAACCTTTGTTAAATAGGGTTTCCGACAGAGTCAGAAGATCAAAAAATCCCTCTTCTCTTCAGGCGCCACACTCTTATAATAATCTCATGGAACTAGAAAAATATCCATAGAAACAAGCCTTAACGTTATAGCAAAGTTGAAAACCCTAGTTAAATAGTATTTCCGACAGACAAATATTATAATATCCTCCTTCAATTTACTTCCTTTACTTTATAGCAAAGTCAAAAACCTTATTTCTATAGTAAAGGCACAAATCCTAAGACAGATAAGTTTTCCGTAATAGTCTGTTGTTAGTCCGATAAAGTCTGAAGATATAGCTTAATATAGTGCCTTCCTTCTCTTCAAACATCAAACTCTATAATCATCTCATGGAACTAAAAAAAATGCTCGAGATTCAGTTGATTTGACTGAGTCCGAAGATCATATTGAACTCAAAGTTTCCCTCGCCTTCAAACATCCCCTCCTCATAAATCTCTTCACTTGAAAAACCATATATTATTTTTTATAATTTTTTCTATATTTTCTAAAATGTTCAACAGAAAAAAATTTTCTTCTTAAAAACCTAATGGGAGCATAAAAATGGACAAAAAAAATTTCGATGGAATACTAAAACTATTCAACAACGGAGGTCACAGTTATGACACAGTTCCAATCACAGAACAACTGAAGACAGTTGGTTAGATTACTTCCAGGCACCGCCGGGTGGCAGATAGCCAGGAGCTGGGGCTGCGGGAGGCAGGTAGCTGGCCTGAGGAGCTGCCGCTACAGGGGGCAGATAGGCATGAGCTGGGGCAACTGGTGCTGCGGCAACTTCCTCATGGATGACCTTAACGGTGTTGACCTCAGCATGGGCATGTCCACCGCCGAAGCCAGCATCGTGTCCACCATGGGAGTACCCACCAGCACCGCCGCCGGCATGACCATGTCCTTCTTCGTGAATGACCTTAATGGTCTTGACCTCCTCATGACCATGACCGCCACCGAAACCAGCATCATGACCACCGCCATAGGAGTAACCACCGCCGCCGGCATGACCATGTCCTTCCTCGTGGATAACCTTGACAGTCTTGACCTCAGCATGGGCATGTCCGCCGCCGAAACCAGCATCATGACCACCACCATAGGAGTAACCACCGCCGCCGGCATGACCATGTCCTTCCTCATGGATAACCTTGACAGTCTTGACCTCAGCGTGTCCGTGTCCACCGCCGAAACCAGCATCATGACCACCGCCATGGGAGTAGCCGCCGCCATGAGAGAAACCACCGCCGGCATGACCATGTCCTTCCTCATGGATAACCTTGACAGTCTTGACCTCAGCGTGTCCATGTCCATGACCACCGCCGAAACCAGCATCATGACCACCGCCATAGGAGTAACCGCCACCGCCGGCATGACCATGTCCCTCTTCGTGGATAACCTTCACAGTCTTGACCTCAGCATGTCCATGTCCATGACCACCGCCAAAGCCAGCATCATGACCACCGCCATAGGAATAGCCGCCACCGCCGGCATGACCATGTCCTTCCTCATGGATAACCTTGACAGTCTTGACCTCAGCGTGTCCATGGCCATGACCACCGCCAAAGCCAGCATCGTGACCACCGCCATGAGAGAAGCCACCACCGCCATGACCGCCATGACCCTCTTCGTGGATAACCTTGACAGTCTTGACCTCAGCGTGTCCGTGTCCACCGCCAAAGCCAGCACCATGACCACCGCCATGGGAATAGCCGCCGCCATGGGAGAAGCCACCACCGCCATGTCCGCCCTCTTGATGGATAACCTTAATGGTCTTCACTTCCTGGCCACCACCGTGAGCGTGTCCATGTCCATGATCGCCGCCATAATGTCCACCATGTCCACCTTGGCTCTCGTGTATAACCTTAACAGTGCGCACTTCGGTGTGTCCACCATGTCCGCCATGGCCATGACCGCCACCACCGCCGCCGCCGCCATAACTGTAACCGCCTCCGCCGCCGCCGCCGCCACCGCCAGCACCACCGAGAAAGCCTGCTGAGCAGGTGGCAGCCAAAGCTGCAGCAAATAGACACACAAAGATCTGTGGACAAACAGACAAATGTGTCAATCAATGGATGCTGTCACTTGGTTCATAGGGTTTATATGGTCTTACCTTCATTGCTGGAAGTTTCTTGCTTAAGACGAAATCTGTGGAACTTCACGTAGCTGAAGAACGTAGCCAACTGATGCTCAATCCCAGCCAGCTGCTCGTTTTTATAAGCCGACAAAACGCTTGAGCAGCTGGAGCAGCTGCAGCTGAGGCTGGGGCAGAGGCAGAGGCAGAGGCAGAGGCAGAGGCAGAGGCAGCTGGTGGTTCGGAGTGGCCCTTACCCAATGACCTGTTATGGGCTTTCGCGTCTGCTTTCGTCATCGTGGTTCGAGCCCCCCTCGAGTTGTGGCGCGCTACTCGCTGCGATCTGCAGTGGGAGTTCCACAAAATGATTATAATATTTAAATTAGGCGCCACAAACAACATAAAAAATTATCAAAAGAAAAAGAGATAAAAAGAAAGAAAGAAAACAAAAAATGATATCCAAAAAACCAGTTGATCGGGTCGGGTCTCAAGCGGTAGCCAGCGAATTAATAAAATTGACCCAACTCTTCGTCTGGCTTCGGTTAAACCGAAACGCTTATTAAAGTTACATAGGTCATGTCATGCCGCAGACGACCTCGACCAGTTGACCAATTTTGACCATATTAAATTAACAATTACAATTATTTGTACCAGGCACTTTAAAGCTTGTAAGCATTATCTACATTATACCCATCTTTCTAAGCATAAAAGCTGCTTAAAGCTACAACTCGACACTTTTTACATCTTGTTTTATACATTTTTACAATTACATGGAAATATGCTTAAAAAATGCGGAAAGCTTAAATCCTTTAAGCTTTAAAATAGTTTAAGTATAGCAAATTAATAAGTTAAGGCTTTTTATTTGGATCTAAGGGTTTTCAAAGAAGCTTTTCAACTTTTCAGCTAAAGCTTGTTAAACTCAGAAGCTTTGGAAGTGAAGCTGCTCGAATATAAAATCTGCTTTATTCAGCAAAATCAATTTCTTCTATTAAAGTTTCTATAGTAAAGCTAAAAGAATTATTAGTCCAGCTGCCCCAGAACAAAAGCTTCTTACTTGAAGCTATTTTTACTTAAAGCTTTTCTAGGAAAAGTTTATTCGCCCAAAACGCTTCAGGGTTTTCTAGCTCAAAACTACTCATAAGATATTTTAAAAGTAAAAGCTCTAATAAAATAATGCTCTTTTATTTTATTTCTTGAGCTTTCTTTTGGAAAAAAATTTGACACTGAAAACTTTATATCAACGAAAAATAATATAATTTCTTACGATCCCCCTTTATTTATAGTTTTTTCATGAAAACCTTCTTCAATTCATTCGATCTAAATAAAGATTCTTCATAAGCTTAAAATAATTCAAAAGAATCAAAAGCTTCATATCTGACCCTTTTATTAGTAGATTTATAAACTATAGTTACATGACATTCATATTCCATTTTTCCGGATAGCAAACTGTATTACAAAAGCTTTTATGTAAACTTTTATATAACTATAAAGCTCTTTATAGTTTCTTTGAAAGAAAAACTTTATATGCTTGAAAAACTGCTTCAAAAACAAAAGCTTCTATATCATGCAAACAAAGCTTCTATACCTTTATGAACTGTAAGCTCATGGTTTTTTCAAGCTTTTCAATATATTATTGAAGAATTGTGCTTCTTTTTCGGGTTTGGGGCTCGTCAAACCGTCAACGGTGATTTGATTTTGATAATTTCCCAATGTTGCCAAAAATATTTTAATCTAAAACAAACTGGAAACCAAATCGAAGCATAAAACCATAAATTATGCAAATTTTCGTTCAACTCTTGAGACTCTGTCGCTGTCTCTGTCTCTGTCTCTATCTATCTATATATCTCTATTGCTATCTCCATTTATTGAGCTCTCCCTGATGATCTGCCGTTTAATCTTTAAAAAGTGGTTTCGGCTCGTTGTCTCTGAATTCGGATTGACCAATGCGACTTTTCGATTTGGAGTTGTGTAAAAAAAAAAAACTAGGGATTTTTTTTTCTTTTTTTGGATGTAGCGAATTTTAAATAGGCACTCAAAATGAAATCGAACGTTTTTTTTATATTTATTTATTACTCTTAACTTTTTGGTTTTGCATAACAAAAGTAATTTGATGGCAATAACAATATGAACATTGGGATTTCATTAGGCCAACAAATAGTTGGGAAATTAATTTGTTATGAATTGCGAATGGGCTGTAATTGGGTGTTAGGCATAGGGGGTTTTTTGAAGTAGTAACAGGGCGTCATAGAGACTATGGACGTAGTTTGAGACTCAAAAAAACTTCATTTATTCAACCATATCGATTTCATCCACTTCAAAGTAATGCACCCTTGATATCAATGTTTCTTCCAATCCTCTAATCCAATAATCGTTAAATCTCTTCCACCGTCTCCAAACAGTCTTCTCGGAGAGATCTTCTGAGCTTGGAGAATAGCAAGATGTCGTAAGGTGCTAAATCGAGCGCATACCCTGATCGCGAAATGATATGTGTGCAGTTTTTGATGAAATTCTCAAGCAGATGGTTGTTACTGACAACTCGAAGTTTGAACGGGATCAATAAGTTTGCGGACTGTCAATCGACAATTTTTGAGCACTAGTTCTTTGATTTCGTTTATATTTATAATCTTCTTGGCCATACTTCGACATCAACACCTTCGCGACCCTCTTTGAACACTCTGTACCACTCATAAACGATTTTGGGGCAGGAGTTCTTTGATTACGTTGATGTTGATGGTCATCCTAACCGTGCCTTGTCGTCAACGCTTTCTTGATCTTCTTTGAACATTCTCAAACGTCTGCAACACTTTCTTGACCCTCCTTGAACTCTCTGTACCACTCATAAATGATTTTGTGGCATGAGTTCTTTGATTATGTTGATGTAAATAGTCATCATAACCATGCCACGTTGCAAAAGCTTTCTTTACCTTCTTTGAACACTATATACCACTGACAAACGTCTCCCACACATTCTCAACCCTTTTTGAATACTCTGTACCACTCAAAAATCACTTTGTTCCACGAGTTCTTTGATTTTGTTGTTGTTAATAGTCGTCCTGGCCATTTCTTGCCTTTAACGCATTCTCAGCCCTCTTTGAAAACTATATACCTTTCACAAATTATTGTTTTCAATAATGTTTGCTTACCAAGACCATGCTTTGTCCTCAACACCTTTTTGAGAACATCCTACGACTAGGCTATGGCGCTTATGGGTATGATACAGTAAAACCGGGTGGCAGTCTCCTGTTTTTATGGAGAAGTTTACTTGGGCAGACTTTACGGAATCGACTATTAACCGATTATGTTACAACCCTGAGCCTGGCGTTTAAGCTCTAGAATGTCTATGACGAGCTTAGTTCCCGAGCTGAGCCCAGTTCACTTCCTCTAGGAAGTCCGCCAACGACTTCTCAGATTTCAGACCTTTCGTCTCTCCGTGCGTAACGAAAAAGTTTCTGTGCCCTATATAAGTCTTTAATCTGTAGTAAGACCGGGCACAAACTGAGACAGCATCATATTTTTAACGGTCCGGTATATTTTTAAAAAATGTCTAGGATATTGCTTAGCTTATTAACTATCAAATCTATGAAAAGCGATAGAAATATTTAAGATTTACACTTTTACAAGTTCCCATATAGGAAATTTATTTATATTAACAAATTTTGATTCCAATGATTCGTCAAGCAATTTCATATTATAAGACCTCTATCAACCAAGCTCCATGTAGTATTTTGTCATTCCGATTCAATTCAGAAACAACTATATCATTTCGAAAAGGGAAACTTCATTGTATTCTTCGGCAAAGCTTTCACTTTTTTCTACCCCCCGCCGCCCCCTAAAAAATACTATCACTGAAATAGAAAGAGATGGCAAGTGTGTAAGACAAAGACGGAACACAGGGGATTTGTTTCATTTTGATATAGTTTTAGTTGTTTTTCTTGTTTATCATCATCATCTCATCATCATGATCATCACCAACTTCATAATCATCATGTTTATTATTATTATTATTATCAACTTATCAAACTTTATAGCTCCAAAGCCTTCAATTAGATACATTTCTATGAAAATTCATCGATTGTTAACAAACAGAAAAAAATATGTTATAAAAAAAAGAAAATAATAATAAAAAACCGATACAAAAATACCTTGTATAAGTAGATATATATAGATATATTAGCATAAGTATTAAATATTATAATTATACAAATACAATAATAATCATAATAATAATAATAATATTAACAACATTATAATAATGCGACAATTAATTTACGTGATAAATGGTAAATTGTTATAAAATATTAAAAAAAATATATTTTTTTTTATAATATATATATATATATGTATAATATGTATATGTATCATATGTATGTTATATATAGGATGTAAAAAATATAATATAATAATAATCCAACGATCTGTGACGATAATAAATATTAATGCTGAGTGACAAAAAAGTTTCAGTTGCAGCGGGGAAAAATACTAGATAATATTATTATGGAAATTTATCGATTGTTGTGCTGTGATTGTGGGTGGTGTTTGTGGTGCAAGCTTAGTTTATTTATAAGTAAATTGATCTCATTAGATTTAGTTTTAGATGTAGATTTAGTTTTAGGTGTAGATTTAGATTTAGATTTAGTTTTAGTTTTAGATTTAGTTTTAGATTTAGACGCTATAGCGTTGATTTTGCGTAGGCAGTCCGCGAGGGGTGACCACCTACAGGCCGGCAATCACGCGATCGCACAGCTGTTACGGCTGTGACTGGTCGGCGTCTTGCAGCGATTCCGGCTCTTTGAGTTCTGGGTTAATGAATTGTAACACTGCGAAGTCGTCAGGGCGTACGACTTGAGGGTCGACTTGACGGAGGGCGGCAGATGCAGCGAGTCGATGGCATAAACGCTCGTGCGGCGCACAATGGTCCGGCAGCAGAGCTCCTGCAGCGATAGCACTGGAATCAATGGGAACAAAAGACTTGATTAATTAATTGAGCTTAATTGGGTATTATGGACTAAGCGGATTACGGATTACAGATTACAGATTATACATTATTAGAGATTATCAAAGATGACGAGCAGTTTGCTGTGCAAAGGGGAAAGTAGCTTTATTGTAATCAACAGTTTGAGTCTTCATTTTCCTTCAATTATAAATATTTTTTAGTTTTGGTAGGGTATATATTTTGTTTAATAGGTAAATCTTTGCTTAACTTGAAGAACCTGAAACTCAAACTAATTTTTCAGCCTATTGTCCAAACAATGCTTTCAATTAGGAAAGTTGGAAAAACAATGGAAATATGCACAAAAACGACTTTTAATTGCATGTCAGTTATCTGATATAGCGCTCCGATCCGGTTGAAATTTGGGAGAGCCTAAGATAATAGAGAAACCTTTGTGTTTATAAAATTGCAATCCAATAAATTGAAAAACATCGAAAATATGAGCAAAATCGGCTTTTCGTTGTATAGCAGCTATATGATTTAGTCGTTCGATGCTTATGAAATTTAGTCGAGCCTAAGATAATATTGAACCTTAAATGGCAGCTATGTAATATTCAGGTACGATCCGGTTAAAATTAAACAGAGCCTTAGATAATATAGAAACGTTTGCGGGTGTAGAAATGCAATCCAATAGATTGCAAAACATAGGAAACTACTTTGAGCTGTATTACAGCTATATGATATAGAAATCCGATCCTTTAATCCCATTCTTTTTGAGACTAAATATTTATTCAAGATGTCTTATAAAATTGAGAATTTATCCAAAATTTTGTACTTGTATATTTATATAGCATATAAAGGAACTGAAATGAAGCTAAGGCCAATGGAATATTGGAGAAAGGCTACTAATCTTAACCTTTCAAAATATTAATGAAACTTTACATTTTTACCAATATGGAAACCTGAAGCAAATCAAGCTTAGACCTAAATTGATGTATTCCGTATTCAAATCTGTTAAATGAGGCCAGGTTGAAAGATGTATTAGGTTCGAGAGACCTTTATTTCCATGAAACGCAAAGAGCTCAATAATTTCGATTTCGGGAAAACAGCATTTCAATTAAATATAGTAATCATAGTAACCCCCAAATATCTCCCAAAGAGCATCAGGTTTTATAAGAATTGCTCCAAATTAGATACTCATATTGTACAAACTCAAATTGTAAGCTAAAGCTTTGGAAAGAGGCAATTACTATAAGCCTTATCTAACGTATACATATAGATTATATAGTAATCTATAGTTTTTCTGGGGTTTTACCTACCCTTATTGCTGCGCCAAATATGCTCCATGCCATTCCGATGCAACGCCATGCGGGCCAATTCACAGAAAGATTCGCGTATATTGAAATCGCAGAGGGGCGATATCTCAAAGCAGGACATATTATTTCGGGAGGCATAGGTCTCTGCCTGTTTGGCCGCCACCTGACGTTTATACGCCAAATGCAAACGATTCCCGACCAAAACTTTGGGTATGCCCGGCGCATGCTGCAAATAAAACCAATATTAAACAAGATACACAGAGAGATGAGATGGAAATCTTACCTCTTCGACCTCCTTGAGCCAACGATCGATGCCATCGAAGCTCCATTTATTGGTTATATCGTATACTAATATAATACCCTGAGCACCACGTGAATATGAACGGATTATGGTACAAAAACGTCCCTGACCGGATGTATCCCATATCTGTAGCTTCACCCGTTTACCCTCCAGTAATATCGTTGTCGTCTTATATGCTACCGTTTGCAGTATGTGAGAGGTGCAGTCTGTTTGGAGGAATATATAGATAATATGGGGATTATATGGGGATTATTTGGGGGTTTATATCAACACTTACCATTTCCACTACAGAAAGGACTCTCTGTGGATGGATCCTCGAGTTTTGATAGAATTTCATGTTTACCCACATCGCTGTCCCCGACCAAAAGTACTTTTAATAGATAATCGTAGTCTTTTGTCATGGTTCTCATGTGGGAACTTGGCTTTAGCTTTAGCTTCGCTCACTCTCTCTCTATCGCTCTCCCTCACACTAACTGTAGCACCGCGCTCTGTCTCGCTCTCTGTCTCGCCCGCTCGCCCGCTCCTTGTCTAGCCCACAGTCGTCGGTTAGAGATTGTTGAACCTGCAAGAATAATAATAAGAATAATAATAATAAAAGCAGGTTAGTTACCATTTTAACGAGCTTAAGAATGCGAATCAAGTTGCTGCCGTTGTTTTTGTTTTCGCTATGGGCCCCCCGAGCCATGATATGAGGAGTGAGGAGTGAGGAGGGACGTCGCAGGGGGTCGGAGGCAGGGAGCTTGTAGTTGCGCCAGATAAGTGCACAAACAACAACAACAACTACAATGAAAACAAGATAGAAGACTCTCGACGGGAGTGCTCGACCTTGGTTATACCACATAATAAAACTCAAAAAACATGGATGTTTTCATGGAAACAACAACGGGTTGGCTTTAAGAAAGAAACAAGTCCGAAAGGATCTTATCTTATTTCATATTCTTTTCGAAGCTTTCGTATATATTTTAGGAAAACATGCATATTTTCGTAGAAGCTCAAATTGATCATATGGGGTTATTTAGAACTCAGCATAAGATGTAAAAACATGGAATATATAGACAATCCCGACTTTTAATTCTATAGCAGTTGTATAATATAGTGGTCCGATCGTTTTTAAATTGGCTCGAGTCTTAACTAATATAAAAATTTCAATGGCTGTAAAATTTTATTTCAATTACTTAAAACACAGGAAATTTGGACACACCCGACTTTTTGTCATATGGCAGCTATATGATATAGTCGTCAATCAGATTGAAATTGGGCAGTGCCTTAGTCAATATAGAATCTCATGTTTATATAGAATTGCAATTCAATAAACAAGAAAACATGAAAACTATGAGCAAATCTTATTTTCCCTATATAGTAGCTATTTGATAAAGTCTTCCGATACTTTTGAAATTTGGTCGATCTACAGATAATAAAAAATCTTATCTGTATATGAAATTTCAATACATTAGCTTTAGAAATATCTGAAAAATGGGCAAAATTGACATCCGATCTTATAAAATTTGGTCGAGCCTTAGATAATATAGATCTCTAAATGTCTGTCGTATTTGAACTTTTGACTTTCTTCGAACAGAGTATAAAAGTATCGGATATTAAGATGTTTTTACAACTTTTCTCTGATAGTTTACTAAAGATATCATAAGACTAGATTCGATGTCGTTGTTTTATTATTATTATTATATGTCCATAACAATCCTATTGGGCCAAAGCCTGAAGCACTTTTTTTAGCGTGGGTGGATTCGAAATCCTACCACAACCCACAGAACTCTAGCACAAAAATTGCTACTGTTTCCGGAGAAATTATGAGGTATTTGGGTAGAGTAACATTACGTTTATAGGGGCCTCGGTGGTCCAGTAGAAAGCGCACTGTCCCGCCAATCAAGAGGCATGGCTTTAGGCATGACCCTCCTAGAAAAACTATGTTGTGGCGTAGGATTTGAAATCCAACCACATAAAAAAAGTTTTTCAGTGAAAAAAGCAGAAATAAAGGAAAATAGGGCTTCAGGTTTTGACCCGGAAGGGTTGTTATGGCCATATAATAATAATAACATTACGTTTGGTTCATCCCGAATCCCCAGTTCTGGGGCACATCGTAACCCTAAGCACCAAATCAAAAAGTTAGGTTCTTAACCAATTATAGTTTGGACCCTAAGGCGTCTCATCATTAAGTTTTACCATTTCCGGATATTATATTTCATAACCCTATTACCAATTTTAGATTCGAAAGATCTCCAAATATGAATTCAAACTTAAGATATGTTATAAGTGGATATACATAACATATTATATGTTTGTAGTTCTTAAAATACCCAAGTCAAACGCATTTTCTTAAGAAGAAACATAGCCTGAGCTCGTGTATTGTTATTAACCACATAACCTCAGACCTCTCAGACGTTATTATAATTAGTTGTTACACATCTAAGTCATCGGCAATATACCCTTTTTGACTCATTTACAAAGGGTATGTAAGCTATAACAAACTGCAAGGTGCCAAAGTCGAACCGGCAATTTTCGTAATGTGGGCAGAATAACATTTATCTAGTGACTCACAGACATATAGATACAAGCACATACATACCACACATAGATACACACACTCACCCATAGATACACACACACACACTTGCCACTTGCCACTTGCCAGAGTTGTGCACATAGGGAAATGGGCGTGTGTTAGAGATGCGCAATTATCTGTGTAACTGTCACTTAATTGCTGAGATTGACAAATATTTCCTATATTCAATTAAACAAAAAACTGCTAAAACTGCACAAATTTCCCTGGAAAAAAATTGTATATACATTTATACATCGTATATAGGAACTTATCTATAGGAATTGCTGTTGCTAGAAAAACTACTTTAACGTTTGATTCAAAATCAAAGTACCACACGTCTTAAGGGAATACTCTATATATTATGTCTAATTCAAACGATTTCCAAAACCTATTTAAGATAATATAAGAACTTATTGAGATCTTAAATAGTTAAGCACTTTTCCTATAAAATCAATCATTGATCTGAAGCCTACATCATAGATATAATGTCTATCGATCCTTAAGACTTAGGAAGTGCAGTCAATATCTTAGGTACCTTTGTTTCACAACATATCACTAAAAATCGAACAATTTTGGGTTGTCAAACTAAATTTTATAACAATATAAGGTTTTGTATTTACCAAACCGGAAAAATAAGAAACATCTGTTACCTATTATAACGCCTACAAAGAGGTAGGGCGCAACCTTTGAGAGATTTGTTCATAAAATTATACATATCATATGAAAATTGTTGCATATGGTAATCTTTTCTTACCAAAATTTTCATAATTTCTATATGAAATTCAAATTTGATTTATTTTTGATATAAAAACCTTTGCAAAGATATAAAATATGACACGTAAGAAATATATATATTATATATAAATTTTTGGATTGAAATTTCACACACTTGTGAGTTTCTTTATTATCAATCGCTCCATCAAATTTCATAGGATTAGACAACTATATCACATAGCTGCCATATAGCTTAACATCGGTCTTGCCCATACTTTCCACCTTCAAGCATACACTAACATTCAGGAGTTTATGGGAGCCCAACTAGTATTAGGTATTCCCCTTAAAATTTCAAACTAAATTGACATCGAACTGAAACACAAGCTCACATATCAAGCGGCAATACAGCGATATTTAAGCTCTAACTCTCTGATCAAAACCTTTTGCCTTCAAAACACCACACTACTCAAATTTCTTAAACCCAGCTTGGAATATGTCCAGAAAAATCTTCAATAACAACTTCACCGAACTTGAACACTTCCTGTTGACTTCCAAAAGTGCACTAAACTGATTTTTCTAACTATTTATCAATAACATAAAATAAAATCGTCAAGTTGTTCCAATAATTCTGGGAAACTAAGTGCAAGCACAGCAATGGTGCTGCACTACCTGAACAATTCTGTTGAATGTCTTTTATATTGAATTTAATTGTATAATGAATTGATATGATATGATATGATATGATTTATAATAGCCAGATGTATTCTGGATTGCAATAAAGCTGTTCTATGTGGAAGATAGTTGGGGCATTATAGAAATTAGTTGGAAAGTAAGAACTTTCTATTTGACTTTCTCTAAATTATGTTAAGATATGAGGCTCTTTTTCCAATAGGAAATTTAGGGGAGTTGTCAAATGGTTAATACAAATTTCAAGAAAATTCAAGAGGGAAAGTCGTAATTATAGGATATTTGAAATTTATTTAATATAGAATGTTTATTAAACAATTTTTTTAGTTATCGTTCGGGTGAATCGTTTGTAGACCAATCGAAATATAGTTTTCCCATGTTTTAAGATATGGTAAATGTATTATAGTGAAAGTTTAGGATTTCGGTTACGTATCGCTACACGAAAGAGGAACTCATTGGGATCGTCAAATTTGGGATCTTTTGTACCAAATCGATTATAAGATCAATTCACCAAAAACTGGTAACCCAATCACCTTATTTGTTCCCGAGCCGTGTAATTTCTCGCCCATTTGATACCGTTCGATTTTCTTCTGGAAAAAAAGTCTATGTAAACAATCGAAAGACAATTTTAAGCTTGAAACGCTCAATTACATCGGTAATTCGGGACTTTCCGATGGCAAATTTCATTAAAAATATAGCCCAGAGGATGAGATAGTCGGGATAATCGAGAAATATATTTCCAAAGCTAATCCTATTTTCGAAATCAAATATTTTAAGAAATTCCGAATCGTATGCTTTTAATTAAAAATCAAAGTACAAACGTCTTACTGGAATACTTTATATATTGTCTAATCTAAAAGTATTACTAAAAGCTAAATTTAGGAAAATATCTTAGGGAGATCTTAGGAACAGTTATAATCATTAATTGATCTTTAGCCTACATTTGACGATCCTTAGCACTTGAAACTAGAGATTATATCATATCTTAGGCACTTTTTTGGGACATATACACATAATTTTTAGTGGATTCTTATAAAAAATCGAAAAATTTTCCACAAAAACTAAATTTCACAACAAAATGAAGCATAAAATATAAAAAACCGATTCATTTTATGGTTTAATTTTTACCAAATCGGAACAATAAGAAACATCTGTTACATATTACGACGCCTACGAAGAGATTGGCGACCTTTGAGAGGGGGATTTCTGCATAAAATTACAATAATATTTACCGCAAGTCTATATAAATAGGAGTATTTCGATGTCCATGGGAATTACGAGCGTTCTTGGAACAGTTTCAGAGACACAATTTTGCACATCTCTAGCATAAAAATCGGGTAGAAAAAATAACAACAAAACATCCGAAAAAAACTAGAAAATTTCTACTTTTCGCCGGTTTTTTCGGCCAATGCAAATGTTTTGCATTAGAATCTGCCGCACGCCTTGCCTCGCCTCGCCCCGCTGCTGATCTATGTACACGGATATATATGTATGTGGTATATATATAAAATATATGTATTATGTGCCTGGCCCAGTCGTCAGTTGGGTGTGTTTTGTTTTGCACCGCAAAACGAGGCAACAACAACAGCAACAACAATAACAACAACACAACGGCAGCACGCACACACACAAACAAACAAAAGCACTCGCACACACACACACACACGGTCACACACACACACACACGCACACGTATAAAAACAATAAGCGAAATTTGTACAAAAACAATTTTTTGCTTACACTCATATACGGCTATTGTAACGGTATTTATATAGCATTCGCTATTTATCGTTTATGCGCAACAGTTGCATCTTTTTACACTTGGTAATTTGCATAGATTCCGATTTACGTCGGGGCGATTTTCATATATATTTTTACCCAAAATACGCAATGCACATGCGAACAGAGTTGCAACCACATTCACCAATTAGCGCTGACACACTTATCGCTCTCTGTGCTATCGATAGCTGCGGCTGCAGGCAAATGGCAATTCTATGCAAAACAGTAATCGATAACATATCAAAACGATATGAAACGATAACATATCAAAAAATAGCTAAATAGCCAATTTGACGTAAAAAAATGGCTGTGTGTCTAATTGGCTTTAAATTTATACCCAATTTGATTCATATTTTAAATTAGATAGATCAAAAATTACTCAAATGGGGCATAAAAGTGTTGCCATATATATGATGCGTCTTTTTATTATATCCAGCTATATTTACCTTAAAATGCGAGAAGTATTTGGCTTGAAAATCAAAATGAATGCTAATTTCAAAGCGTATAATATAAAAATTTTGCCAAATTACTTATAAAAGAATAGACATAATTTATAATAAAATGTTTTAATGTAATATCTAGCTTTATTTAGCTTAAATCGCTTGAAATATTTGGCTTAAAAATCTAATCATTTGCGGCTTTTAAATAAAATAACATAGTAATTTAGCCGAATAGCCATATTTAAAGAAACTATGCTTTTATTTATAATCTAGCTTTATTTAGATGAAATTGTTTCATTTATTTTACTCAAAAATCTTTTTTCAGCGAAAAATTATTAGTAAAATTAATGCCATTTTTCAATTGATATTTAGCTTATTGTACCTTGAATTTCCCGCCGACGAAGAAGTCGTGGGTTCAAACTCCACTCATGACTTATCACAGCCAGAAGGCCTCATACCTATAGGTCACCAAATATCTAATAAATCTCCTGCTCTTGATGAAATTTTTAGAGCTAAAAGCCAATTTTCAAAAGTTCCTTAAGTTCCCTCGAAGGTTGAAATAGAGTTGTGAAAATGTCGGATATAAGTTTATTTTGCAGATTTCTTAAGCCTATTCTGCACCAATAATTCTTATTATGTGAGCTCAAATCAAGCCAATTGAGCATCACTGTCATTGAAAATATTTGCACAGCACTGTCGAATGCATCGATAACGTCAACATTGCCGTCTATCGCTATTAGTCAAACTCTTTGTGCCTTATCGCTGACCTTGCACAATCGCTGTGGTTATCGATAACTATTTGTTTTGAAAACAAAACAAAAACAATTCTGCGTCGTTTCAATTAATCTCGACGACAATCGGTTAATTACAATGGTTAATTATGTTAAAATAGACAACGAGCTGCAGCCCAAGTGGAGCAGCAGCAGCTCGGAAGACGCCCCAAACACCTGGAAAGTGGAGACGCAGAACAGCTACAAGTTGCTTATCGCGCTTGTTCTGTTCATTTGCATAGCTTTTATGCCCCTTTGTTTGCTGACGCTCAGCCAAAAGCTGGAGAGGCAGCAGTTGCTGGAGCAGGGGCAGCAGGAGCAGCACTTGGTTTGCTATTTATCGGCCACGGACAGCCATGAGCTGAGCCTACTGCAGGTGCCGGGGGAGCTGTGCACCCACATCAATATTGGCCCGGCGGAGCTGTCCAATGGCAGCCTGGTGCTGGCGCCACGCCTGGAGCAGCTGCTGCGTCAGGAGGTGCCGGCGTACAGTGTGGCCCATCCGCAGGTGAAGTTGCTGCTTTGGATCGGCGGCGCGGACAGTGGGCGGGAGTTTGCCCACATGGTGGCAAATCATGCCAAGCGCAAGCAGTTCCTGCGCTCCTTGCGCGAGGTGTTCCGCACATATCGCAGCCTGGCTGGCATTGATCTGGACTGGGAGTTTCCCAGTGCCTATGATAAGGAGCGCATGCATCTGTCGCAGCTGCTGTATGAGTTGCGCATGGAGTGGCGCCGCGAGAAACTCAGCGATAACCTGCTCACGCTGGCCGTGGCAGCACCGGAGGGCATTGCCTTCTTTGCCTACGATATACGCGAGAT
This sequence comes from Phorticella flavipennis, assembly GCA_037040045.1. Taxonomy (NCBI): domain Eukaryota; kingdom Metazoa; phylum Arthropoda; class Insecta; order Diptera; family Drosophilidae; genus Phorticella; species Phorticella flavipennis. The sequence continues at coordinate 63,443 of JBANCY010000003.1, forward strand.
CAATCTATATGTGGACTTTGTCAATCTGATGACCTATGACTTTCATTTCTATCGCGAGGATATGCCCTTCACCGGACTCAATGCGCCGCTCTATGCGCGCGCCAACGAGCGCTCCATCATGGGCACGTTTAATATCAACTATACGGCGCACTGGTGGCTACGGAATGGCCTGGAGCCCAAGCGCTTGGTCATTGGCCTGCCCACCTATGGGCATTCCTTTACGTAAGTCGGCTATAACCCCTGGAGAACTCTATATATATATAAAGTCTATTTTTAGCTTAATGAATCCATTCAATTATCGCATTGGAGCACCCGCATCAGGCTATGGCAAATGCGGCCAGTTGGGCTTTACCACGCTGTCCGAGACGTGTGACTGTGCCCACCGCTATATGGAACCGATCTATAGATATGACAATGCCACATGTTCACCCTACATGAGTGGCATGAACGAATGGATCTCCTATGAACATGTCGGCAGTATTGAGTGCAAGGCGAACTTTGTTAAATCCCTAAATGTTGGGGGCATTATGATCTACTCGCTGAACTCAGATGATCTGCAGAACAGATGTGGCTATATGAGTGATAACAAGGGCAAACCAGTGTTTCCACTGATAGAAACTGCCAAGCGGATACTAAGGCAACCATAGTTAGGGCTTTGAACGCAAAAATTAGTTAATTAACAAGATTACAAATGTATTCCAAAGTGCGCCAAAAAGTGGTCCAATGTTATATTTAGAGTATTATAAAGTTGAGTTCGGTTTATATAGTTGTTCTAGTAAAATTTTTTTATGTACAGATATTTGGAGTAATCCTTAAAATTGATAAGAGCAAAGAAAGAAACTAGAACCCTCTGAGGCCCTTTTTATACCCTGTTGCCAATTGAAAATTGTCAGAAAGGGTATAATAGGTAATAGGCAAATGTATGTAACAGTATGTGACAGTGAGAGGCGTGCCACAGCCCATAAAGTATATATATATGCTCAGTCACCATTAATGGCCGAGATTATATAGCCATATCTGTCTGTCCTTCCGAATGCCCCTATGTCAGTCTGTTTGAACCCGCCAATCTCATAGACTGAAAGAGCTAGAGATCGCAAACTTACTATGTATATCCGTATATACCATACGCAGATCAAGTTTATTTTTTGGCTGCCACGCCCCAATTGCCCCATAATCGATGAAAAGAATTTCATATTCAAACCAAATTTGGTATATAGAGTTATGAATAACAACTGCAGAATGCAATTTCTCAAAATTTTGATACACTCCTCCATTTCCCCGGAAAGTAATGAAATGTAAATAGTAGCCACAAATTTTATGCTACAGTTTTGAAAGGCACCTCCACCTTTAGAACCTCTGTAAAGTAACATCCAACAGATAGTCCAACCTAGGATCCCACCCTAAATTTAATAAGTGTTTATAATTGCTACAAATCTTAATTGAATGATTGAATGAATGATGAAATTGGGTATATATATTCATATCTATATTATTTAGCAATGCTTAAAATTTCAGAACGATCGGATCATAAACATCGAAGTTATAAGACTCAGAAGTTGTCATAATTATATCATTTAGCAATTTTGACAGTTTCAAAGCAATCGGATAATAGATACTATAATGATTCGTAAAAATGTGTAAAATTTTAACTAAGATGACTTTTAACTTGTTAACTATATGTATATATACTTCTGATTCCTAACTAAATATATATAAGCTTTAAGAACTGCTCTAAACGATGCTGTACCCATAATCTGACTTAAAAACCAGTCCAAAAGTGGCCAAAGCTTGCTCAAAGTTTTTAGATCTTAAAGCGAGGTGATTCCTCCAACCTTATAGCATTTGTTATAAACTTTTAAATATAAAAAGACGTGGAAATGCTTTACATGTATATAAGTTTTATTTATAAATAATATCGTGCATTATTTTGACTACCTCCAATTTGTTTTGCTAAACGCGTTTTTACAATATGTTTCATGTTTGTGTACGATATTGTTTTTGCCATCTTTAATTAATTTAAATATATAAATATAAATAAAATTATCACAATCGATCTATATATATATGTATGTATTCATAAATGTAACTAGAAATTTTTATAACACGCAAATAATAATCATACATGGGTTAGTTTTACTCGCATAAAATGGTATGGGGGGTTTTTTTTTTTTTTGGAAATTTTGGAGATTTTCTGGTTTCGGGACATACTATATAACTGGCACAATTCTGAAGCGAAAGGAATGAATATATCATATAATTTAAGAGACAGAAATCAAATTGCAATTGGCGAATTCTGAATTTGCCAATGGAGCTAGGTACGTCTCAGGCATAACAGGGACGGCAATCATATGTGCTTGGGTGGCGGCGCCGCCAACAGTCCATCGATTTGCATTTTATACTCCTGCTTCAGCTCGGCCAGATCCAGTTCCAGCTCCTGAGTGCGTTCCACCTTCTCGCCGTACATTTGCAGCAGGGCGTCGTAGCGATGCTGCAGATCCTCGTAGCACTTTTCCATGGACTCATAGGACTGCAGGCGTTCCTTGAGCTGCGTGGACAAGATATGATAGATTAGCTAAGACTTTAGGTATACATAAGACCAGTTATAAATATACCGCCTCCATTTCCATGGTCAAATTGGATATTTCGCCATCGAGCACACCACGCTCCGCCTGCAGACGCGACAGTTCCCATTGCAGATGTGTTAACTCCCCATCCCGCTGCTTAAGCAGCGCCTGCAGATGCTCCAACGTTGTGGTATTGCCCGCCAAAAAGCTCAAATGCACACCCTGTATAATGCCGGAGTGCTGACGTCCACTATTGGACACACAATCCAAGTCATCCTGCAAAGCCAAGCATATAATGAATAGAGATCTTCTAGTGCATGTCCTGCCTTACACTTACACCATGCCAGTCGATGATACCGCCCATGGCCTCCTCATTGGAACCACTGTCATCTGCCAGGCTGAGCGCTGGCGAGGATTGCAGCTGCTGCTTGGGGCACTCACTGCTGGCCTTGTTGACCGCCTCCACGGTCAGCTCGCTGCTGCGTTGACAGCTGCGCAGTTTCCGTAGCTCCGCTTCCAGCTGCTGGCACTGGTTGGCATAGGCATCCAGTTGCTCCTGACGCTCGTTCAGCTCCTCACGCAGTTTGTGGATGGCGCTGCAAAAAAACAGATTTTTGGTTATACGACAGTTGTATGATATAGAAATTCGATCCTTATGAAATTTGCAGGAGCGGTAGACAATAACCAATCTTAAGAGTATGTCAACTGTCCCTCCTCTGCCCGGCACTCACGTCTTCTGCTCATGCTCCTTCATGCTCATGTCCAGCTCCATCTGCCGTATGCTTATCTTGGCGCTCTCGCCCTGCATGAGGGCATTGCACAGCTTCTCATCGAGCAGCTCGCAACGTTGCCGCAGGAGTTCCTGTTTCTCCGTCTGTACCGTTTCCAGCTGCTGCAGCGAACGTAGTTGGGCCTCCGCATCTTCCAGTTTCTGCAGCAGCTGCTGCTCATCCTTGCTCCAGCTGGCGCTGCGTTGATTCAACGTCCGCTGCAGGGACTCAATTTGCCGTATGAGCGGCGTCGTCGAAGCACTCAGCTCCTGCGTGCTGCACTCGGCACGTAATTCGGCCGCCTCGAGACGGCGTAAGAGCTCGCGATTCTCCTCGCGCAGCTGTTGCTCCCGCTTGGCCATGTTGTGCTCGGTGAGCCGCAGCTTCTCACGCATATCGGCCAGCTGCTGCACATACTCCTGATTCTCCGCCTGAATTTGATGCTGTTCGTGCCGCTGGCGCTGCTGTAGATCACCTTTGATGCCCTCAAAGCTCGTCTGGAGCGCGGCCAATTTGGATTGCAAATCCTCTATGCGACTGCGGCACTCGGCGTTCTCCTCATCCACGCGGCGCTTCTCATTGCTCATGCGGCACACGGCTTCGATTTGGGTGCGTTCCATTTCCTCCTTGGCGGCCAGGGATTTCTTTAACCTCTCCGCTTCGCTGGAGAGCAAGGAAATCTGCTCTCCATTCTTCTTCAACAACGTGTCGGATGTCTTCTCCTTCGCCCGCAGCTTTTTGATGATGTTCGACTGCTGCAATATCTCCTTGGAGAGCTTTTCCCCCTCCGATTGCAACGCGCTGATCATTTCATTGCACTCCGTCAGCTCCGCTTTGGGTATCTTATTGTGCAGCTCATCCTTCAGGCTTTTGATTTGTATGCGGAGCGCATCGCGTTCACGTATGCTACCCTGGAATTTCTTTTCTAGCGCCGAGAGACGCTGCACTGCCTCACTGGCCTCGGTGCTGTTGGCGCTGTGTTTGGCCGCCTCCACGTGGGCGCAGAGCTGCTGATTCCGCTCCAGCAGTTCGGCATTTTGACGCTCTGACTGCAGCAAACGCTGCTCGCGCGCCTCAATCACCTGATTGAGCTCACTTATGCGATGGACGAGTTTGTCCAGCTCCGATTGGGAATCCTCGGAGAGCAGCGAGATTTCCGAGGGCTCACGATGATGTCCCTTGGACTTTATATGCTGCTGGCTATGTGTGTGACTCTTCATGGCGCCGCACAGCTCCTTAAACTTTTGTGGACTTGTGCGTGTGGTGGTGCTATTGGTGCTTGAATCACCGTTGGGATTGGAGATGATTTCTATGTCGGAAGAGGTTGAAGAATAGCTTTGGTCAACGATATCCGTTTTGCTGGCAACATGCTTGCCGCTGGCTCCGGGAACAGGACTATTGCTGGATTTGCTTTTATGGCTCAGCTGTAGCTGCAGATCCTCAAAGCTTTGCGTGGAATCCGAATCGGCACCAGTCCCCGAGACATTGGCAGCGGCTTGGGTATCGCTGAACACCAAGGCCTTCATGGTTTTGGTGGAATCTGTTGGGGGAAGATACTATTAAATCTTAACTCTTGCTGTTAGCAGTGTGTATACCATTCAAGTGCAGCGAATGCTCATCTGGTTCCAGGTTAAGCCCCTGCCCATCATCATCATCATCGTCTGCATCATTGGCATCATCATCGCCCTCGGCATTGTCGGAGGTCTCATTGCTGGCTATGATGACTATGCTGTCGGGCAGCGATGGCTCTGTATCGGGTGACATTTCCAATTCCATTTCACTGGCTGTGGTGGTGGGCGCCGTGATCAGCTCCAGCGAGGAGGACTCCGAATTAGGTAAGCCAGCAGCAGTGGGTGAAATTGGTGACGTTGTGGGTGATGGAGACGAGAGCAAGTCCACCGAATCCGAGGTGGCAGACTGGCGTTTCGCATAGGGATTGGCGGCATTCACGGGTGTGGTGGCATCACTAGCTCTGGGCGGTATGGTGACCATTTCATTAGCATGTGGATTATCATAGAAGGTGGCAACATCCAGGCCCGAGCTGCTCATGGGCGTTGTGGGCGCTGTTGTTGTGGCTTTGGCAGCAGCCGTGGCGCCAGCGCTGCCAAGTGTCGAGGCTCCACCGCCGCCGCCGCTGCCCCCAGCGCCCGCAACACTGCCAGGCTTCTCAGCTGCCTTGTTGTCATCATCCTGTATATCGAGCGCCTCTATGAGCACAGTTTTGGCTTTTTCGAACCAACTCATGCCGCCTGCTTCTGTAACGCAACGCGCTGCTTAATAATTGCAATTTTTTTTGCTTTTCTTGAGTTTTTTTTCTACAAACACAAACACATAATTAATAATTTAGCTTATATTTGGCTAGCTGGTTGGCGATAGACATGCAGTTGTTATCGATAAAAATGTGGCGGCGAGTCGATAAGCAATAAAAATAGTTATGTTTTTGGTTTAGTTATTTTTGTGTGTATGTGTGTATGCAATATATGTATTTTAACTAAATTTTTTTAGAAACATATTTTTTTGTAAGTTGTTTATGTTTAATATAGCTACAATACTTTTTCTTTTGGCAATTTACAACACTCGAACGATAGCGCTAGCCAAACTGTGGCGGCTCGGCAGATAAATTGTGTTGGTCAAAAAGCAAAAGCAAAAGAGTACACATAAAACGAAAACGGAGATGTTAAAAATAAAATAGGCGAAACGGAAAACATTAATTTAAATTGCGAGTGGAAATCAAGCGGATTCAGGCATTTGTTATTGTTATATATTGATATATATATGTAAAGACTATTAGTTATTTTGGCAAACGGCTTATATGTATGTGTGTATGTACATGTATATATGTGTGTGTATATATATACGAATTGAGCAAAAACAACAACAGCAACAACAATAACAAACTACGCACCGACAACGACCGAACCGACCGATTAACGCCCCTTCCCCCCAAACGGCCCCTCCGCAGTGTTTTTTTGGCAAACGCCGCTGCCGCCGTCGACGCCGCCGCTGCCGCCGGACAACGTCACATACGTTAAGCAACAACAAAAACAACAACACGCCGCAGACCGACCGCCCGCCCGCCTGCCCGCCGCCGCTGACCAGCTACACCTGCTCCGCCACGCCCCCCGCACCCGCACCCGCCCGCGCCTGTTGTCCTGCTGCCTGGAGCAGCCTTTGCTTTTGTTGTCTGTCATTTGTTTTGTTTCCACACACACACACAACACACACAAAACACACACGCACACACACACACACACGCAAGGAGCAAACAAAGACAACTCCAAAAGAGCAACAACAACAGCAACAAACAAAGAGCGCCTCAAGAGAGCCAAACCAAAGAGAGCGCGCACAGTGGAGACGGAGAGGAGAGAGAGAGCGAGGCGTGCGAGGCGAGCGCGAGCGCGAGGCGTGTGGCGCGCGTGCGGTAGACAGAGTCAGTGTCAGACAGAGGCCGCGCCGAGCGAGTGCCAGAGCGAGACCGCGTGTGTGTGCCCGCGCGAGTGCTAAAGTGCAGCAGGAAAAGATCATCTGGATTTTGTTTGAGTTTTGGATACGCCGGAGCTGCTGCTGCTGCTGCTGGGCGTCGTCGTCTCTATGGGTCAAAAGGCAAGCACGCCAGCGACCAGCGGCCAACAGAGCCCACGCTCCAGAACCTTCTCCAGCAGCTCGACGGGCGCCACAGCCACAGATACCTCATCGCCGCCCAACTCCGCGGTGGGCAGCCGCAGCGGCGGCGATGCCGGCCAAGGGTTCAATCTGTTGCGCACGTTGCCGGGCCTCCAGGTCTATCACCATCATCACCAGCAACAGCAACAGCATCCACAGAACTCCCAGTCGAATTCCACGTCCATAGACCGCCAGCGTGCCCGCAGCCTCAGCTCGGTGCCGGACATCCAGCAGCAGCAACAACAGCAGCAACTGCAGCAGCAGCAGCAACAACAGCAGGGAGCAACCACGTATCCGCACACACATCCCGCCGTATCCGTCTCCGTGTCAGCGAATTCCAACAGCAATAGCTACCAGGGGGCAGGCAACAACAACAGCTCGTCGGCCGCCTCCCAGAGCTACATGCAACAGCGTCGCGCCCTGGGCGATTCCATACGCGTAAGTGCCAAAACTTCCCCCAAACCATAAGCCAACTCTTTCCCAAGTGGAACCCAAATTATACCCAGCCCCAACACCAGTTGAGTTTTTCCTATTCAAATTGTTCTTATTCTTGGAAAGCTGTCAATAGAGATTTGAGTCCCTATCCGACTTGGTATAGCTCCCGCTCTAGAGGGGCCCTGACCATCCCAAGACTCCGTCTTCAGTTGAGTTTTCCAATTCGACTTATTCTTATTGGCAAATCCTTGACTGGGCTTCATTGAGAGTCCTCATCCGTCCTGGAATAGCCCTAGCTACTTATCATGATCTATAACTTTGATAAGGAGGCATCAACCCGAGCCAAGACGCTGGTTACGGTTCATCCAATTGAGTTTTCCCATTTGAGTTATTCTTATTGGGAAATCCTTGAATTGGGTTCCTTGACAGCTGTCAATAGACACAATTTGAGACCTCTTCAGACATGGTATAACTCTAGTTCCATATTATGATCCATAACTTCCATATGACATCAGTGCAATGCAATAGGAAATTTCTTAATCTAAATGTTCCTTTTGGCAAATTCTAGTGAGATTTATGACAGTTGTCAAGAAATAACATTTTAGACCTCATAAGAATGGAATAGCTCTATGTAATTTTCTATACCTTCCAGAGGGCTTCCGCTTACTGGCCTATACTTGTTTGGGACGTCATCAGTCATGGAATAGCTCCATCTTTAGACCCCTAAACAATCCAAAACTCTGGAGTTTTCCAATTTGAATTGCTTTCATCCTTGAGAGATCTATAACAGCTTTCAAAATTTAAAATTTGAAATCTTTCACATATAGAAAAGCTCTATCTCATGATCCATAACTTACATAGGGCCCTGAGTACCCCAAGATTGGTCCATGCAGTTGAGTTTTCCTAATAAGCGTGTTGTCTTATATTATTGAAAATCTTGGCAAGCCCTTGAGGGATCCCATGATAGCTTTCAAGTGATAAACTTTCAGACCTCATTAATAGATGGCATAGCTTAAGCTCTATATAATCATTCATAGGGGATCATCCCAATTAAGACTCCAATTGAGCATATTGTAATATACTATTGGAATTATTGCAAATCCTTGATGGGGACTCTATGGCAGAGATACAATTTCAATCCCTATCGTGCAAGGCTCTAGCTTTAGCTCCCTGTAATTATCCACAATTTCCATAGAGCCCCAGCCTAAGACCAGCCCAGTCTATCTATAGTTGGGTTTTGGAATTCGTATTGTTCTTATTAGCAAACCCTGAAGGAACACAATTTGAGTCCTCATCCTCGACTCTATGAAACAACTCTTGCTGAAACCAATCCATACTTCCCTAGAGGCACTTCACTTCACTTTTACTCGGAAAAACCTCTCAATTTTCAATTAATTCCCATGAAACACCAAAACAAAATGACTCAGAAATTATTTTTTGACTCATTTATTTTTTATATCCGCATACCCCTACCTTGCACGGCTCTCTAGAGACCTACAAATCTCTGCGTGTTCAATCAACGTCGAACACATTATTTTCAGCTTTAAAGTGTTTCCAAAGAAAATCCAAAAAGAAATGAAATGTAGAATTCAAACCATATTTAAAAGCATTTCCCTGTAGATATACCTGGGGCAGGATTTTGACAAATTGAGACTTTTCATAAAATTGAAATTTTAGTCGATTTCAGGCCGATTTTTGGGTGAAAATTGAAACTCATTTCCGGAAGTTTTAAAGTAGTTTTTTATGCTTATTTTGGTCGGAGAAATGGAAATAAGATAAAATTTTGAGTTTTTATTTTTCAAAATTTTTTCAAAGCACAGGGGGGACCCTTACTCCAAAATCCAAAAAATTTCGAAAATATTTTTTTCACGGAATCTATAAAATTTTAAAAAGGTACCAATTGGAATCAAAAACCATGAACAAAAAGGTATAACAAGTCAAAATCGGTGCAGTTTTGGCTGAGTTATGAGCTTTTCGAATTTGCTCCAAAATGACATCTTTCACTTTACATGCTCAAATTTTAGTCGATTTCAGGCCGATTTTTGGGTGAAAAATAAAACTCATTTCCCGAAGTTTTAAAGTAGTTTTTTATGCTAATTTTGGTCGGAGAAATTGAAAAAAGATAAAATTTTGAGTTTTTATTTTTCAAAATTTTTTCAAAGCACAGGGGGGACCCTTACTTCAAAATCCATAAAAATTTCAAAAATATTTTTTTTTACGAAATGATTGAAATATAAATGTGTAAAAAGGTACCAATTGGAATCAAAAATCATGAACAAAAAGGTATAACAATCCCAAATCGATCCAGTTTTGACCAAGTTATGACAGATAGAATTTTGGCCCCATCGCAAATTTTCGCTTTACATGTTAAAGTAAGAGAAATTTCGACTCTATTTCGACTCTTCTTTCAAAAGTTATGTCTGCTATAAATTGCGTAATTCCTTAACTTCCTCAGGCCAAAATAAGATGAGTTGAACAAGAAATTGGCTTTTTCAAGTTATTCCAAAGATAACCCATAACGATTGGTTCCAGAGACACTTGACTCATTTCTATTTCTAAAGGCCTCTTGCATATCAGCTAAAGATAAGAACTCAACTTGTTTGACTTTCTTTTGACATTTGTAATTCCCAACTTGTTCAAGACTTGACAAAGCTTTGTTTTGTCTGAGAAGTCGATAGATAATAATACCGGGTCCTTATTGAAATCAATTTAATCAACTGAATTGTTTTGTTATTTTTTCTTTTTTTTGGGGTGATATTAAAAATGATATATATTTTACCCTTTGGTAGCACATAGGTCCTCATTTGCTGGTTTGTATCATTATGATGTTTTGTATCAGCAAAAAAACAAAAGGTTCAGCAGTCTGTCTAATTTTGGGTCCTTGAGTCCTTAATTAAAGGATTAGTCGAAGATAGCCAAAAAAGATATCTCTATAATCTAAAGGAGAAACGAATATAATTGATTTGGGCTACCTGTTCGTTTGGGTCTATAAGAATTAGTACCTCTGTAGTTTTTTTTTTCTGAAGACACTATCGATACCTTTGGTTTTAAACTATATTATCTATGTAGTTCCCAAACAATTGAAAGCCGTATTTAACGATATTATCTATGTTTTTTAAGCTATTGTCTTGAAATTTTATATACACTAGTATTTATCTGTGATCTTTCGATCCACCAAATTTCTGTGAAATTATGATAATTTTTTCTTCCTTTTTACCATATTTACCATATCTACCATTTAATAAATGGGCAAAAAGTCTGAAAATCTTTATCATATAGGGATATAATGTATATCTATTATATATCATGGCATATATTATGGTACAAATAGTGCTTCAGACTGTGACCCGATAGGGTTGTTTTAGCCACTATTTGTCTTGTATATCCATATAAATGCCAATATATGTCCACACATGTTCTTTATAGAGCTCCACGGGTCTTTCTATCTACATATATCTACACTGAACATCACCGAATCTAGGGCTTATCTCTAATCTTAACGAATCGGTTAGTTGTATCGGTTATCAATTCTACTTTCATTATAACCCAAGGTCTGAAAATATCAAACCAAAAAAATCCATTCAAATGAATCGGTTATATACTCTACTCTCCATATAACCCAAGGTATGCAAATGTCAATCCAAAGTCCACTCTAAACGAATCGGTTATCTACTCCATTTGCCATATAGCCCAAAGTCTGAAAATGTCAATTCTAACGAATCGGTTATTTAGTCTACTTGTCATGTAACCCAAGGTCTCATAATATCAATCCAAAGTCCAAGCCCCATTTCTGTTAATGTCTGTGGAAATGTTGATCTTAAACAATGATATCATAATATAATATATGTATTAAATTGTTTTAAATATTTACTTAGCACCTGCACCTGGTTGTTGATGGATTCGTATTCCCGATACAATTTCGGTGTTGTTTATCATCGGCTAGCCGATTATACACATATATGGTATATATATATAACTGTTACTATATGGTACAGTTAACTATATGGTATATATATATAACTGTGAGTCTCAGCTGATTGAATGCGTAAACAAAATTTTCAGGACATGTCAATGACTGGCGCCAACATTGTGGAGAGCATCGCCCTGGCTGCCTCGGCGACGTCTGCGAATGGTATCGGACGTGTTTATACAGCGACATCGCTTCCATCGCACATTTGGTCCTTCAATGGTTGGTAGCACACACAATAGATCTATATCTATATGTCTATATATCTATATAATCATCTACATGAGGACACGAAATAAATAAAATTGTTTAAACACAGGTATCAAGTGTCCCGTGTGCAATAAGTTTGTGTTGCCAGATGATATTGAATGCCATTTAGTTATGTGCCTAACGAAACCACGACTCTCCTATAATGGTATGTAAACAGTTAGAACCCGAACCCGAACCCAAGTACCCAAACTAAACTAATGATATATCCATATATCCATATTACAGAGGATACATTATTGGACGCCAAAGGTGAGTGCGTCATATGCCTTGAAGACTTGAGTCCAGGTGATACAATTGCTCGATTGCCATGCCTATGCATCTACCACAAAGGGTAAGAATTTTTACCTAAAGTTCTATGAAAATCTTTTATATAACTCCCCGTCTTTTATTGCAGCTGCATTGATCGTTGGTTTGAGGTGAATCGCTCCTGTCCCGAGCATCCAGGAGATTAGTAAAAATCTCATTAGGTAATGCCCAGTCCAGTTATCAAGCGCCTCAATTCATACGAATTACTTTTGAAGATGATCTTTTCAAGAAGAAGAAGAAATTTCAAGGTTCTTTTCTTTGGATGACAAAAATTTATCCAAGTTTATGATTTGTCCGATATTCAATGTCTGCGGCAAGCAAGCTATTATATCATTGGAATCATTGTTTTTGGGAAAAGTGTCATAGCATATGACTGTTAACCCGCGCAATGCCGGGCTATTTATATTAAATTGTATCTGTTGTCTTTTTACTCATTTGTATCTTAACTCAAATGTATTTCAAACGATCTTCTACATATATGTGACATACATAGTTTATATGGTACTTACTAGCGAGGTGTATTTGAAGAGTTTAAAAATGTCAAGATATGTAAAAAGATATAGCACATATATGATATAGTTGAAATTTGGCGGATCTGTAGGTAATTACGAACCTTAGGAGTATGTAAACTCTCAGTGGAAAACATGGGGAATCTGGGCAAATCCGAGATATGGTAATATGGGTGCTATGTCATATAGGAGCCCTATCCTTATAAAATTTGGTGGGAGTATGTAAACTTTCAGTGCAATACGATAGAAAACAATGGAAAAAATATGCGGAAATCCGATAAATTTATGAGCCACTTGGCTTACTTAACAAACAGCCCTCGCCCGCAGCTCTAAGTTAAGTTGAAGCGCTCGTTAAGTAATTGAAACGTTTGTTTGTTGTTCGCTCTGGAAAATATCTCAAGTGGGCCAGTGCGTGGTACGAGCAATTTACGAACTTAACTAACTAATTATACCCTGTAAAGCAAGAAAGAACTAAGAGCATATGCAATGGGAAGACAAGTTGATAAAAGCAAAATTTAAAACTGATGTGTAAATTGTGTATGTTGGGGCCTCTGTGGACCACTATTCCGGTTCGAACCCGCTACTCATGTTAAGAGCATGAGCCTCCCGCACCGTTTCACCAAAAAATAGGTCGTCGTTTCGAGCCCCCTCACTCATGTCGGGAGCAGGACACTTTTAGGTAGAAAATAGGTTGTGGAGTAGAATTTAAAATCCACCCGCGTAAGAAAAAGAGCTTAAGTGAAGCAGAAATAAAGACAATAATGCTTCAGGATGTGACCTTATAGGATTGCTATGGACACATAATTATAATAGAGGCTGTGGGTTCGAACTCCACTCATGTCGAGAGCATGATTCTCCTAAGAAACTGTGGCTGTGATGTGGCTTTCAAATGTTTAGTGAAGGAAGCAGAAAAAGAAAGACATATTGTGTTTCAGGCTTTGATCCGATATAATGATAATAGCATGAAATTTGTACGGGGGCCTTCGTGGATAGCGCACTGTTCCGCCAAACAAGCGGTGTGGGTTCAAGTCCCACTCATAGATAGACGTGACGCTCCTCAAAAAAATAAGGTTGTGACATAGGATTTGAAATCCATGCAAGTAAAAGAAAATCTCCAGTGAAAGAAGCAAGAATGGATAGCTAAAGGCTGTGATCCAATAGGATTATTATGACAATTCCGCCAAACAAGAGGTTCGAGCACCCCACCCATGATCCTCTCACGAGCGCGTGATCCTAAAGAAAAGCTAGTTTGTGGCTTAATCTTCAGTGAAGGAAGCAGAAAGAGCAGGCTGTGACCCCATATAATAACAGTATGAATTGTGTACAGGGTAAAACCTAGTCGAGCTTGTTAAAGTTTATTGTTTAAATTAAATTACTAATAAAATGTTTATTTTCAGGATTAGAGAAAGCAAAAGGCCAACAAAATTAGGAAAGAGCGCTGTTTGTTGAATAGCGAAGCGAGTGAAGGAGGCGTAGGAGGAGGAGGAGGAGAGGCTACGACTAAGAGAAGTTTGGATCGTATAAACGATCGTTTTGACCTACCGACCCGATACATAAACAAACAAATTAACAACAACAGCAACAAATACAAATCAATACAAAAGCAAAGTCAACCAACCAACCCACAAAAACAACAAAACAAACAAGATGATGATGATGATAATGGAGCAGGGAGGAGGTGGAAGAGTGGGAGGATCTGAAGGAGGATTAGGAGTAGGATGTGGAAGAGTAGGAGATGGAGATGGAGATGGAGTAGGAGACGGAGGAGGAGCGAAGCAACCAACCAACCAACAAAAGAATGTCAACCAATGTGATGTTAAATTTTATATTTTGTACTATGGATATGATGTAATTGTAATGTATAATGTATATGTATGTATGTATTTATTATTTTAACAACAACAACAACAACTAAAATAGGATAAACACAACAACAACAAACACACAGTATAAATAATTAATGCTTAATTAGTAAAAAAAAACAACAAATCAAATCAAAAAACAAACCAAAATTTTGCAATTTTTTTACCTTTTCTTTGTCTGTGTTTATCTGCCCTATACAATTTTTTTAGTTAATATTATTAATTTTTTTTTACAAAAACACACACACACGCATATATATGTATAACTATTTTATTATATTTGTTATAAACTTTGTATTCTGTTTTTGTATTGTTAAAAAAAAAAACAAGAAAAAGAAGAAAAAACCATAATTAATTCTGGTCAAAACGCATGCAATTTAAGGAAATTTAATTAATTAATCTGTTATAATCATTTTTTTTCTGAAAAAATATGGCCGCCTGGAGTTCCTGTCCTGTCCTAGACAACTAAAGGACCCAACAAAAGATATATTATATAAAAAACTGAACAATACACAAAAGAAACAGCCGTATTTTATTTAATATAAAAATAATTGGAGAGTTTTTGTTTTTATCATGCTTTTTGTGTTTTGAAAATTTCCTTTCTTTTATGTAAATGATATACATAAATATATATATATATATATATATAAAGATAAATGATATATGTATTCCTTAATATACTGTACATATAACAACAACAAGAACTAAAAAGTAAAAACCAAATCTATATAATTGTATAACTTTAGCGTTAACATTTACGTAATCGTAAAGCTAACACTGCAAATTTATTGCTAATGATGAAAATACCCAAAAACTGATTTTTCCCCAAAACCTATCCTAACCAATTTCTGGTCAAAATTCTGCGCATAATTTGCAGTTCAATAGAAACTTGGAAGCGAAAAACAGATACAGCAATTGTTTCGTAATGTTCAAAATTTCGCAAAAATATTATAAATCGAACTTAGCTTTATTTTGGAACAACAAACGCCAGTTAGTTTAGTTTAGCTTAGTTTAGTTCTATTTGTCCGCAAGTTGGGTTCAACCTCATATAAGTAAATTTAGTACAACAAAATGTCCCAAATTTCTAGACCAAATTCGTTAAAATCCAAAGCCTTCCATGGTGCTATTAACTCGTAATTAGGTTTTCCTAAAATTTTGGTTCCTTCAGCATGCACAGCACTGAAGTCTATATATTATGTTATGCTTTTAGCACTCTTTATCCAGAATTTTATATAATAGTTTATTGTTGACTCTTTTAGGCATAGCCTCTTTATAAAAAGTTAGTTCTTTAATCCATAGGTTGAGTTGGGTTGGCTAAGCTCTAGGTAAAAATTTGTCTTCTCGCAAGCTTCAAGGTTTCAATTGTGTTCAAGAGATATGCTGAGCAGTTTTTGGTCGTAATATCTACAAAAATATAAGAGTTTTTTACACATTCTACGCGAGCTTAGATGGAGGAAGGGGACAACTTTATACTTCTTACTCGAAATCTCTGAGGCAAAAAGTGCTGTGTAAAATGTGCAGAATTTCAGTTAGAACAAATTAGGAAGAATTATCTACGGCATGCCGAAGATTTTATACTCTTTTCGATGATCACTACGATGATAATTATGAAATTTATGTGTGTGTAAAATTTCAGTCCAAAAGCCTCAAAAACATGAGAAACACAATTTTAGTTCAAAACTATATGATATGGTAGTTAGATTCTTTTTAAATTTGGTGGAGCGATAGATAACAATAAAACTTAGAAGAGTGTATACTTTCAAGCCAATAGCTTCACGAATATGGGAAATATGAGCGAAAACACTTTTAGTTCGATGACAACTATATGATATAGCGGTCCGAATCTTCTCAAATTCAGTGAAGCAATAGATAACAATGAAACTTAGGAGTGTGTTTAATTTCAAACCAATTGCTTCATGAATATGGAAAATATGAGTGAAAACACTTTTAGTTATATGTCAAATATATGATTAATGGTCCGATATTTTTTAAATTTGGTATACCAATAGATAACAAAGAAACTTAGGAGTGTTTCTATTTTTAATCCAATTGCTTGAAAAGCTTGGGAAATATAGGCAAAACTGAGTTTTAGTTGAATGGCAGACAAATGTGCTCAAAGACTAAGAAGACTATTTCGCAGACAGACAGACGAACGGGTTTTTTTTTCAAATTATGTTCCTCTTGACCATTCTGGAGGTAGCTCCTAGGGTTCTACGACGTTTCCTTCCAAACTTCTGCACAAAGTGTTTATACTAACTTCATCAAAAAGAGTATAAAAAGAATCTTAAAGTATGCTTCCAACAAATATAATGTTACTCAGAGAAATAATAAGTTTATATACTAATTTTGGAGCCCATTTTACAAGGTATTCACTAGTCTGTCAGCAGCGACTAGAATAAGCTTTACATGGTATAATTTCGTGTCCCCAGATCAATTTCCTGTAATACCAGTTTAACATTTAGCACAAATGTGCTAAATTCCAATTGCTGTTATTAACATAGGCAGGCGCTGTTAAGTCTCTAATTAACATGGTTATTCCAATTTCAAATCGAAGTTTTTGAATTGAACCGCAAATTGGCGTTTTGAACCCAAAAAAATCAACAAAATTTGCAATAATTTATTTCGATTCCGAAACTGTTTGTAAAATACATTAAAAACACAAAAACAACAAATATTGTAAACGAATTCGTTAATGTGAAATTTGCAACAAATACCTAAAAATTTCGAAAAAAAAAACTGAAACCCTAAAAAATACAATATATATATATATAAATAATAACAAATGAGAACAATGAAGAGCATTAGCTGGTAATGAGTATGTCTTGATCCTATTAAGAACATTTCAAACTTTTTACACCCTATCCAAGAGAATAAAGCGAAAAACAAAAGAAAATAAAATTTAAAAAATATAAGAAAAAAAAATTAAAAAAAAATATAAAAACATTAAAAAAAAATGTAAACGATAACGAAAGGGTTACGAAGTAAAAGATGATAAACGTTGGGAAAAATTGAGATACAAAGAAAAAAAGGAAAGAAAAAAAGGAGATTTAGAAAATAAATGAGTGATTATATAAATATATTCAAATTGTTTTCATTACACACTATCGATATGTTATCGATAATAATTGTGAGCCATCGATAAATTTAAGCACAAAATCGGGGTTTCTAACTTTTCAAATTTTTTTTCGCCTTGCGTGAAAGAACGCATCGGATACCGGGTAGAAGTTACCCACAGAAGTTATCTCGTCTGTCTGTATCGCGTCTGTCTCCATGAGAAGCTGTCGTAATCAGGACATATGTCGGGTTCTACCGGATCGGACTCTAGATCACATAGTTGTCTATCTATCGCTCTACCAAATTGAAAGAGGTCAATTTTGCCCATATTTCGCATGGTTGTCAAGTTATAGAATTGAAAGCAAAGCCTGAAGCATAATTTTAATTTATTTCTGCTTCCTTTACTGATAAACTTTTTTGGATGGATTTCAAATCCTACGCCACAACCTAGTTTTTCTAGGAGGGTCAAGCCTATCGAACTAGCATCTCTTGTTTGGCGGGACAGTGCGCTATCTACTGGTACACTGAGGCCCCTAACACACTCCTTAGTTTCTTTCTCTCGCTCCACTAAATTTCAACACGATCGGAGCACCATACTATATAGCTCTCAAACAACTAAATGTCGTCTTGCTAACATTTCCCAACTTTAAAAACCTATTGCAAGTATATACACTCCTATGCTTGTTTATGATTTAGTGTTCCACCAAATTTAATAAGAATCAGACCACTATATCATATAGCTAAAAGTCGGTTTTGTTTATATTTCCTATGTTTGTCTAGCTATTGAAGTCAAATTACACAGATATACTCCACAAAATTTAAGGATGATCAGACCACTATATCATATAGCAAGTCGATATTTCCTATAATTTCCAAGTTTTTCAAACATTTGGATTGAAAGTGGTTTCTTTTTTATCTCGCGCTGCACCGAATTTAAATATAATCGCCCTATATTACATGTATGACTGTCACATAATAAAGTCAGTTTTGCCCATATTTCCTATGTTATTCAAGCTATTGTTCTGAAATTTTACATACACTTGAGTATCTGTATTATCTAATGCTACACCAAATTTCATAATCCCTCCGTAGCCCAACAATTGAAACACATTGGATTTATTATTTATTTTTCGTATATGAAGATCGCATTTAATCACCGCTGAACTGAATAAACATAAATATAAACGTAATCATAATAATAATCATCGTAGAAAGAACCGAAGCCAAAATGTGCCAAACATGAACTATAAACAATGGTTCAGAACGGAGTCTGAAGGGAACATGTCCTATATACAATTGTGTATACTATATATATAGTACGGATAATAATAGTTGGCTTTTGATTTAACAGATTGGTTTCGGGGTAAAGGTAAATATTTTCAAATTTCGTAAGACTAAACTAAAGATGTTTTTTTTTCAGCTTAAAATTAAATACATGATAAAAAATATTGGATGAGGATGTATTTATTATAATTTGTTGCTGGTGTTTTCTAGCTTTTATAAGGAGTCTAGGGAGTCTAGGGGGAGTGTAGGATTAAGAATTGCTTTAAGTGAGGGATTGATTGTCCTGTCCCGTTGTTTTGCGTGTGTTTTTTGAAATAAAAATAAGAACAAAAACAAAAAAAGAAAAAGATATAGGAAAATAATGTGAATCGAATGCAGCTGTTCCAGGGCCTGGTCCGGTTGGTGTGATGATGATACGTGGTACGTGATTGATAGGGGGCGCGCTAGCCTGGTCCGAAGAGGCCTTGTCCTGCGTAGCCCCTGCCCTGGAGTCCTCTGCTCGACCGTCAGCATTGAGCTCGAAAGCAACCGAAACGATATTGTCTTTGTGTCTTTCAATCTACAATTCTTTATCATATTTTTCTACCGATTTTTTGGTGTTTTTTTGATTTTTTTTTTTTGTTTTTGTTGCTGTTCCCTTGTATTGCTTGTTGTTGTCGTTGTTGTTGTTGTTGTTGTGATTTTTCCGATTAATCCAACTATATAAAGTTTTTTTTTGTTGTTTTTTATGCTCTTTTTTCTTTTCTCTTTTCTTTTTTCGGGCATTTTGTTGTGGAGCGGGGAGCGGGGCCTGATGACAGCTGCAACAGGCCCATAACGGCCCGGGCTGGACATAAAACATACATATATATCTGATATCTGACACTCTTTTAGACACACTCATTATATACCTACATATATACGCGTGTGTGTGTACGTATACATATATACAATATATATATATAGACAATATATACACACATATGTATATATATATACATATAGCTTTTTGATTCTGCCACAGGATTGCTCCAGATCGTCCAGTCGCGTCATGTTCCACAAAATCTCGTCTGCCCCAAAAATACGTAATGCTTCGTACGCTTTATAAATTTGCCCTTTGCCAGCATCGGCTGAGCTCTCGGATAGACTTAGACCCACGGTGTCCAACCCTCGTAGAGTACAGCCAGATTATCCAGATTGGTCGCCTCGCCTATGATATAATCGACCTGCTCGGCAACGGTGCTACGCTGATTGCTATCCGGATCACGGCCCTCCAGTTTCATGCGTATCTTCTTCCACACGGAGACGCCATAGGCATTGCGCTTCTGCTCGTGCAGATTTGGAGGACCTGAAATTGGAAGAGGAAAGAAAAATTGTGAGAAATTTGAAAAACGCAAGAAGGTTGGGAAGTTTTTAAAGATTTGCCTAAATACTTTGTTAAGGAGTAAAAATTGGAGGACTTGACTTGACGGGGATGAAAAATAGAGTGTTCCTTGTGGGAAGAGCAGAAAGCAGACATGAATTCAAAGATTTTAGATACTTCTTCACCAAAGACTATTTTGGGTTAAAAGAATAAACATGAACCCATTACCCATTTTCTTAAGATCATATATATTTTGACCAGTTCTGCTAAAGACCTCGACTTGTCTAATTGTAGTTCTGAGAGGGTTCTACATGAGACAGACTTTCTGCAGTGTTTGGATTAGCCCAATAGTTTCCCTACGTCTAACTTGCTCCTGTTGAAGTGTAGGAGTATGGATCTAGGTTGAAGGGAAGAGGAACTGGGTTAATTTTAGCAGAACTACAAAACTTTACATCTTAACCTATTGAAAGCTAGGAAAATTACGCCGAAATTCCAACAGGCTTATATCAGAATCGCCCTGAATTTCTACGGAAAAAGAACTCTTACATTTTTTTGATATTTTACTGCAATTCTTGAGAAGATCTAAAAAAAACCTGATTTGTTCCGATTCTGTTAAAGTTGTGCGTTTTTAGTACATTACTTTTATGCCGGTATAATTTTTAGACTTGAATATTATAAATAGCTTTTCATTTCATATAGAAAATTTACAGGATTTTTAAAGGACTTCTTGCAAGTCCAACAAAATATGTCTTAGGGATTTACTGAGGAATGTCTATTCCAGAAATGTATTTGGACTCGAGACTTATGAATATCTTTTCATTTGATATTGATATATAATATTCATGCAGTATTTCTATGGAATATTCTTTTAAAGTTCTAATTTTTAATACCGGAACCCTATTTATAGTTGTATGTAGTCTGTTGTTATCTTATATCATATTAACTGAGGAATTTTTAGTTCCGGAACCAGGTGTACTTCCCTTTCATGTAACCTTTTATTACATTATATGATGAATCGAAAAATTGTATAATTTTATACCAATTTCTTTAGTATAAAATCTGCGCAAATTGAGAAGATAGTGTGGCCCATCATTAATGGCATTAATCGGCATAAACAAAGCACATTTGACATATCGGAAATGTAACAAGGACACCCTGTGCTTGAGCAGATTTTGACAAGTGCATGGACAAGTCGAAAGATGTGGCCATTTTGTGCGGAAGTATTAAATCGGTGTGTGTTAAGAAGTTGAATAAAAATATGGGGAAATTAAATATGGATCAAGGTAAGTGACAGTTGTGACATTTGCTAAAGGTTTTTTGACATTATCCAATTGTCAAAGTGAAAATGACAGATGTTTTCAAGAACTTTCTGCAACACGTTGTCAAACTGTAAAGTCAACAAAATGGCGAAAAATCGTGTCAAAACAAAAGTGTAGATCACGTGTGTGCACTGATCCCTCGCAGACTTGGGCTAAGCGTCTCAAGCAATTGGAGCACTCCTTACACCTTACTGAACCCTGAACCACTTGGGGCTCCTTACCTTTATTGTGTGTAAATGTTTCATAAGTCGTTAAGTCACCATCGGCCGCATGCTGCAGGTATTCCTCGACGTTGCGGAAGAACTCTTCGACTTCCTGATGGGCCTGGCTTTGGATTTCCCTGAGCTGCTGCTGCAGATGGCAGAGCGTGCCGGGCTGCATGGCGCGTCGCTCGATGCTCAGCTCCTTGCGCAGCTCGACCAGCCGTTGGAAGAAGTTCATCAGGGTGCGCTGGGAATCTCGCACATGTCCCAGTATCAGCTGCACATCCAGCGGCATGGAGTTGCCCTGCTGATTCTGCTCCTGCTCTTGCTCGGCATTGTGCAGATTGCGCATATAAATGCGTGGCATCTGCTCCTGCTGCCGCTGCCAAAGATATAGCCTATTAATATACAACTCGGAACCATAGCCTAACTCGTAACCCACCTGCATGTCCTTGAGCAAGGAGCATATATATTTATGTCGATTCTGTTGTTCATGCTCCAGCGCGCTTATCTGACGTTGCACCTTGCAGGTGTAATCCTCGAGCAGGCCCTGCACATTCGTTAGCCAGTACTGGTCGATGGTACCTTCCGGATCCAGCAGCTGCACAATGGCCTGTTCTACGGCGCTAATCCGTGACTTGCTCTCCTGCCACTGAGCATGCGCCTGCAGCCAGCCCTCCATGTGGCTCAAGACCTGCTGGCTCTGCTGCTCACAGACGGCACCGGTTTGCTCCAGGCGGCACAGCGCATTGGCACATTTGCCCAGATCGCCCAGCAGCGCCAAGTGATCCTGGGTCAACTGATGCTGCAGCTGATCATTGCGCAACAAACTGTCAATGTGATTGCGATTCCAATTGCTGCGCTGCGCCTGCAGCTGCTCCACCTGCGTGTCCAACAGCGGCAGCAAACGTTGCAAGCTCGCCGAGCTCTCCTCGATGGTTTGCCAGTTCTCGTAGATGGCCTCGCACAACTTCTGGCGACTAATGACATGACCACAGTTCAGTTCGCTCTCGTAGAGACTGCCATAGGCCCAGAAATGGGCGGTTGTGATGTGCGTCTGGGTCTCAATCTGTTGATTCAGCAAGGACAAGTCGCATTGATGTTGATGCAGTGTGGCCTCCGCTTGCAGCGCGCCAAAGAGGCCGTCGCAGAGCTGCAGGACATCCTGTGGACACTCGCCGTTGCCATTGCCATTGGACAGATCAGTGCAACGTGTGCTGCAGCTGGTGTAGTAGGCATATGACAAGGGCGCCACCAGACCCACAATATACTCTGCCTCCAGGCGGTGTATGAAACTTTGGACAGGCCTGGCCATGAGGCGCACATCATAGGTTTTGCCGGCGCATAATGTTTGTAGGATCAGCTCAAAGAAAATGTTCTTGGTAAGCTGAGTGCAGCCATTTTTGAGTATATTCAGTTCCTGGAAGCAATACAAAAGGATGAGATTAATGATCTATATTGATTGAATTGAAGGAAAGGATAAGCATGTTGCAACGATGGATTACTGCCAGCCATACACGACGCGTTCATGGCAATGCTAGGGCCCTAGGCTCTTGAGACGCACTTCCTCTGTGCCTCTCTCTTTCTCCCTTAGTCTTATTAGACACTCTTCCCGTCTCACTCTCTTCTATGCCCTTTGAAGATCAATTCTAAAATTTAAAGTCTACTATATACATAATATAATATAAAAAATGGTAACTATAGATACCCTATCGGATCGCAGCCTGAAGCACTATTTGCCTTTTTTACATAGCTGGATTTCGAATCCTACGCCACAACCTAGTTTCTCCTAGAAGGATCATGCCTTCGACATGAGTGGGACTCGGGAACTCACACCTCTTGATTGACGGGGCAGTGCGCTATCCACTGTTCCACCGAGACCCCAGATCCTACTACTCCCTGGCTCCTACCAACTGCTCCATTCCTCCACGCTCTCCTCTCCACTTACCATATATTGCTGTGTCTGCGCATCCTGTATATCATCTATGACCAGTTTGATGGTTCGCTTGATTCTATCCATTGCCCTGCACAACTGCTCGAAGTGCTCATAGGCCGGTTGCAGGCCTAAGATGAACTGTTGCTTCACCAAGCTGGACGAGGACATTGGTGCCTCCTGCTGGCCGGCAATGTACTGGGCATACAATTCGCCCAGTTGATCGGGATTGAAATGCAGCAGTTCCTGCAGTTCGTTCAGTTCCGGTCTTAACAACAGCAGCCGGAACATGCTCACGGGCAGATCATGCTCGAAACAATGCTGCAGTTGTACCATGGCGGCCACCACATCCTGCAGTTCGGTGAGCTGATCATTGGCCTGCTGTTCCTGCAGAGGTTCCACAATGCTCTGGCACATGGAGCGCACCAGTTGGATGAATTGCATCTGTTGCTGCGGCAATTTGATGTCCTGGGACAGCAGTGCGGATTGCTCGTAGGCGCTGAAGACATTGGTGGCGCCATCCAAGGTGCGTATGAGCGCAGCCATCAGCATGGATTGACTGCAGCCACACTGCGAAATGGCCGCCAGCAGAGTATGCGATGGTGTGGCCAGCAGTTGCTCCTGTTCGCTGCCATACAGCTGATTCATATGATGCAGCTGACAGTTGAGCTCCATCCAAACCGACTCCAAGGTGCGTGCCGCATTCAGTTTGTGCGCCACATTAATGTCGTTCGGATTGAGCTCATTGCCAGCCGTCTCCAGATTTCGCAGATAATTCGCATAGCTTTCGTGGAAGCGCACATAGATATTATTGCGTTGACATTGCTCCGGATAATAGGACATAATCGCCGCATATTGCTGCATATGCTCGACGCACTGCAGCCCCAGATCAACGAGACGCCCGAACATATCGTCGATTTGTGTCCGTATGCTGTTGTAGGGCTCCAGCACCTCGACAGGCACATGCATCTGCAGCACTTCGATCAGCGCCCGGTACTCGTGCTGCCAGCCATTGCCCTCCAGTTTGTACTGGATGAGACGCACATTGAAATCCGCCAAATTCTGCGGCTGCAAACAATGGCCGTAGCTGGCCAGGAGGCACTGCACCAGCTCATAGTCCTTCTCGCATTCGGTGGATTGGCGTGCCAATTGCTGCGCGTGGAGACACTTCGAGGCGTAGCGTGGCGAGGCCGTGTTGAAGCTGTGGCTCTCGATGGCGGTGCCCAGGGCCTTAATCTCGGCTATCAGGGCACTCCGCTGATTCAGCTTGATCAGCTCCTGCTCGGTGGCCAGACGCTGCGTTTGTATCTCCTGCAGTTCATCGATCTCTTTCAACATGTTGGCCAATTGGGTTACGATGTCGGGTCTGTAAGTGTGGAGGAGAGCAATGAGTAATAAGTAAGGATGGTTTAAGGATTTTGTTTTATCAAGAATATTACGATATAATTATCGGTCTGCTAAATTTTACGAAATTTCGGAGTATTTGACTACTACGAAAAGTAGCTTTTTCTCATATTTCCCATGTTTTTCCAGCTTTTAAAATGGGAATTTTACACACACTTCAGAATTGCTGTTATCCGTCTCGCCACTAAATTTCAAGAGGATCGAAGCACTATATCATATAGCTTAAAGTCGGTTATAGTTTGAAATTTTGTAGATACCAAAGATTCTCTAAGATCTAAAGCTGTACCAAATTTCAGAAGGATCAGACCAATGTATAATATAGCTCTTATATAGCAAAATGTCGGTTATGCTCATATTTCCCATGGAAATGGATTGAAATTTCACATACACTTATGATTTTTTATAATCGAAAGCTACATCAAATTTCAACAGGACAGAAGCACTATATTATATACCAGTCATTCGTACTGAAAGTCGATTTTGCCCATATTTACAATGTTTTAGATTTATTATTAAGGTAATATCTCGTCACTAAATTTCAACAGGATCCGGGCATTATATGATACAGCTGCTATACAACAAAAATCAGATTTTTACCATATTTTTTATGTTTAGCAAACTAAGAATGTTTCTACACAATAAATTATATGATAAGATGTTCGAAGACTATTGTATCTTCGGCATGTGGATGATAATCCTGAAGATATAATGGTTCAAAATAATATATTTTTTGATAAGATCCTGAAAATTTCTGTACAGTAAAGTATAGTCGTCCATAACATTTAGTTTACTCTCAAATTAAGTATATCAAAAGAGGTCTACTTAGAATAGTCTTAAGATTTTTCCCGAAACTTTCTTGACTAAAATCTATCTCTGTCCCTAGTTGTATATACTTACTTGTATTTAGCCCAAAACTTTTGGCACTGTTTCAATTTTCCCAGCAGATGTCTCTTCTTGCTCTCCCAATCCTGATGCTTGTTCTTGTTCTTTTCCTTCTTGTGACCTTTCATCTCGTTGCAATTGGCACCATTCGGTGGTTTGGCATTGATGGCACGACGCAAGGCGGCGGCATCATCATTGACTGTCCAATCCACCAAAGGATCATAGACAAAGGCCTCCAACAGGGTGAGCAGGGTTTCGCGCTCCTTGCGCATAACCTTAAGTACGTACTCACAGCCCAGGCGGAAGGAACCCTGAAAAAAAAAAAACATTATGATAGATATTATAAAAAAAGGAAAATCAAAATAGAAAAAAAAAACATTATATTATAGATATGTATTGGACTTGTCAATAAAGTCACTGAAATCGTGTTTATCGAAAGCGTATCAAAAAGATACAAATTGTACACCATTTGGCATTGTCACAGTCATAAAGTGACAGGCGGACATTTTTATATGGTGCAACCGCAGTTGGTGTTAGTTTTGGGATCCGAATTGGATTTGGGAGAGGGTACGACCTGGGTTTACCCTAGATGGGATGAAAAGAACTGGAGCTAGTACGGAGTATATGTTCTTTTTTCGGGGTAAAAATAATGTAACACCATTTACCAACCTTGTAGAGTAGAGCGTAAGTTAGGTTGGTTCGACTTGAAAGATGTCGAAAATGGAAAGGATTTTCAAAGAAATTCGTTAATTGCTTTCTAGTCGTATTTAAACCATATTTTGTTTAAGGTTCTTTCATCATATATATGAAGTCTTCAGGTTGAACAGTTAGAGATATATTTTCAAACTGATTGTTTGGGGTAAAGTTTATAGGTTGGATATTTATGAAGAACATTGTTTTTAAAGTTTTGAGAGCTTTTGAGTTACATAAAATTTTGAGACTCTACAAAAAATGGCATCTAATTGAGTATCATTCATTTATTTCCCCCGAAGATTTATGAAGTGCTCAAAATTCAACAGCTCTTAACAGAATGCTTTGAATTTTGGATTGTATATTGTTGTCTATGCCATAAAGCATTTCTGAAAATTTCAGAAGGATCGGGAAATAAATAAAAAGTGAAAAATTATAATTTCCTTAACTATTATAGCTCGAGACACCTTATTTGACATGTAATTCTCTCGAAAATGTAATAATAATAAAGAAGTCTCGGAGTTGATAACATGAACAATCTGATAAACAAATCAAAGAACACCTTAAGCAACTTGAAGCTTTCAGAAATTCTCAATGGACAATAGATCATTTAATCAGTTAATTAAATAAATAAATATGTTTACAAATAAGTATCCAATTGAATGGAGATTATAGACAATACCACATAATACCAGATATATATAATATGGGGGTAAAGGGTGTTATGTGATATCTCTTTAAAGGCCACTGTAAACAATGTTATTACACCCTAATTGAGGCACTTTATGAGCACAGGGTATAACAACTGCTGATTTTATGATATGAACACATATACAAATATATGTATATCTATGGCCAACTTATGGATACACATATATTGCATTATATAGCCAGATATATGACACTTTTAATGATTGTTTACAAATGTTGATTGCAACATTTGTTTGATTTCCGCACGTTTTAACTTTGAAATTTCGCGTAATTTGTGGCCCCTTCGATTTCGATTTCGGTTTCGGCTATCATTTATATACATATATATGATATAAACTGATACTATATTACTCATACGCCATGGATGGTAGGCCGAAAGCCAGAAACACAGAAACATAAACAGAAATATCATCAACATCATCACAAATCGAAGTACAAATCATATCAATCAACAATTGCGGGTCTAAGCTCGCCGGCTCAAAAAGAGCTAAAAATACCCATACGCCGCATAGCGGTAAAGTGGTTAGATATATATGTATATATGTATATGTATATTATTGGTACATAGTTCGATTGGCAGATTTTGCCCCGCCGAACCGCATCGAAATGGGTCTCTTCCTCTCGGCCGTATGTTAACCTTTTAGCTTCGTTTGTGGATTTGTCCAAAACTATATCGGTTCGGCTAGAGATTAGAGATGAGCGCGTGATGGCCGGAAATTAGCACGAAAATTAATCGTATAAGCGTTCTGAGAATGTTTGCAAATTTCCTTGCAGTGGAAAGTAAAGGGATAGTAGGCTTGTCAGTTGGAACTTAAGCCGGAATCGGAATCATTCCTTTAAGATCTTTTCCATTGATTTCTTACATGAACATTTCTTCAGAAATTTTAATATAGATCAACTTTTTAAAGGAATCAAAAGTCCCAAAACGAATCCAAAATTTTGAAGTTACCCTAAAAATTTCAAGCAAATAAATTTTGAAATTAAAATTTTAAACGGAAAAACCATGAAAATGTTAAGGTTTTACAAAAGATATTGAAATTGTTGGAAATGTTTGCAGTTTGGGAAGTTAAGAGAGCTTTTTCAAAAAACTATCAAACTCTTCTCTAGCAAAAAACAAGTAAAAAATTTTACTAAGTCATCGGCACACCGATGATTTTATCCTCTTGTGGAAAATATTATATATACTATGCAAAAAAATGGAGCGATAGATAATATAACATTAATGTATGTAAAATTTTAATCGAATAGTTTGAAAAACATGGCAAATTTGGACAATATTGGTCTTTTGACAGCTATATGATATAGTAGTCTGATCCTCTTTAAATTTAGTAAGCCAATGGATAATGTAGAAACTTTGGCAAAAGTAAAATCTAAGCCTATTAATGTGAGAAACTTGAGAAATATTGGCAAACTAAAGTTTAGTTATATGGGAAATACAAAGTATGATATTACGATCATTTTGAAATTTAGCGTAAAATTAGATAAAAAAGAAACTAAATTTTATATTTATGAGCAAAACTGACGGCTATTTATTATATCAGTCCGACCTGGCCGAAAAAAGTTTAAGAAACCTGAGGCCCTCACGTTATTTTTGAAAAAAAAAAATGGCAGAAGTCTAAAAGTACTTGAAAATATAGTTCTCCAAATCACTTCGGTACTGGCTATAGAAAAGTCAGTTTCTGTATAGAGAGAAAAAATAATTGAAACCATTTTACATACAATCTTATATGATTGCCATTCAAAATTCCTGTATATCAAAATATTTGAGTGTAAATGAATTTTTCGTAAGCAAAGAAACTTTTCAAAAATACTTGATGAAATTTGACCTAAAAATATTTCAAATTTCATTAAAATTGAAGAAAAAAAGATTAAAACTCACTTAGAACAATCTGTAAAATATTTCCATTTTTTCAGCTTTTGGATAGAATTCATCTACTTAAGATGCTCTATAATCTAAAGCTGGATTAAATTTCAAAAGGACTGATGGTTGAGGGTCAAGTTTGCATACAGAAGCAATCAGTATCAATAAAATAGGTCTATTATAATAGATCCAATCTTAAAATGGTAAATAGTTTCAAAATAATGTTTTGTTAATTTTAAAAAATTTAGTGGTAAAAAATTTAAATAGATCTCCATTTGATAATAAATTTTGACAAAGATAAAGCTTTTGAATTTTGATAATATAATCAAATTTTTTGTTTCTTATAGAATAAAGAAACGTGTGATGATAATATGAGATTTTCTGGGAACATTTCTCGAATGATAGAGCTAAAGTACTTCTATGAATTTAAAGGTTTGCATTTTGATAGTAAAAAATTTGTTATTTTTAATGGAATATAGAAACGTAAGCCCCCCACATTTTGTACTAATAACTCCATATGTCGCTTAACATTATTTTGCTTAATGAATTTTTCCGGGAACGTAAGCCACGTGTGAAGCGAGGGCCAGATGTATAAATATGAAAATAGTTATATATAATATATAATGTAAAAGTCGAAGTTATCCAATATCAATTTTAGCGCATTATTCTTAAGTATAAGTTGGCAAAATATATATATATATATGGAACTATAAAATGCACAATTTAATTGCAATATGCTATAATTTTGTTTGTATAAGATCTTCCGTGTAATATGCCATAGTATATAGTTAGAAACCGGTTAAGAACGAGATGTATAGTATATAGCATGAATAGCTTGAGACTAGGGGGAAAATCCAAGCTAGGTATAGGTTTAGGCTGATTCCTGGCATGCAGATTGCACGTTGTCAACTCTACGAACGGTTCGAACAGTGGCAACCCCCCGTAAACAGAATGTTTCGACCAGATCGACTAGACGTGTTGCTGCGCCTACATTGAGGGGGGGCCTAGAGAGCTTTGGGTTACGGATGGACGTAAATAGCTCAATTTTTGTTGTGGAGTGTAGGGTGTGTGTAATTGTACCCCGGGCGAGTTGGCTTATCAACGGATTGCGTTTCTCACGCTACGGATCTAGTAAGGTGTTATCAGTTGACGCACTGGATGGATAGATCGACGGATTGGACAGATGGACGGTTCGATGGATAGATGGAACGAAACGTAAACAAACGACGCCCACGAGTTGCACTAGCTGCGCGAGCCGCGAACCGCGAGCTACGAGCCACGAGTTGAGTTGAGTTGAAATCCTTGCCCCATGCCGGGGTATTGGCAACGGTGCTGCTAGCTGTTTTGGGGCTGTGGTGTTTGGGGCTGTGGCTGGTGGTGGTCTAGACCCACCGGGCAGATTGCTAAACACTTTCGCTCGGCTTGTTTCGTAGTCGCGCAGCAAAAAATTTCGCTTTTTATTTTTTTTTATATTTTTTTTATATACTTTTTTTCGATTGCAACCAGCTGCGGTTCTCCGAGTGTGTGTGTCGGTGTGTGTGTGTGTGTGTGTGTGTGTGTGTCTGGGAGATTCCCCATATCATACATAGTGTCGCTTGTGTTGTGCACACATCATGACCATCAAGGAGTATCAAAGCGAAACGCATTTACTTAACATTTGGCTAAAACTGAACTCGAGCCATGATGATGCCAACAATGATACCACGTCCAACATGGACAGTGATGATTCCAGCAGTTCGGCTCTGCAGGATGTGCAAAAGGATACGGGTCTGAGTCTCGCGCTGTTGCTGTGGGTCATCATAAACGCCATTATCTTTGTCTTTATTTTGGGCGGCAATATCTTAACTATTGTTGCGGTTCGCACTTGCCGTAACCTGCGATCGGTTATATCGAATCTATTCATCTTATCGTTGGCCATATCCGATTTCATTGTCGGCGTTGCATTGCCGTATCATGTGGCCTTCTATATGGGCATTGGACACGATCTGAACCGTATACGTGGGCTGTGCCTCTTCCGGTTCTTTCTCTTCATCTACGCCTGCTGCGTTTCCATTTTGACATTGATATCGATTGCAGTCGATCGTTATATTGCGGTTATGTACGCCCTGCACTATAGACGGTAAGTAGCGGTACCACCCCCCGAAGCACTATTACTGTCACTAATTGCCTCTAAAAACCTGAACTAAAGAAATCGCACACCTTTTATCATAGTCCACATTTTATATATCTCGCCCTCTCTATCAGTTGTTGTTCTTTTTATTTATGATTTGTTTTTGTTTGTTCTACACGTTTTTATATAGGGTTTTTGCACCCGGGTTTTTCCCATTTTTCTATACTATTTTCGGCTTTCTTGCGGGTCGATTAATATGCACATTTATAGTTTATAATATTTTCCATTATGCATGACACATCTGTGTCAAACTTTAAAATCACCCTAGTTTTCGGGTCTTTTCTCGGCTGGGCTTTAAAATCGAGCACAAGGGGTTCCTTAAGGCTGTTACAGGTCATGCACTCGACAAGAAAGGGGGTTCGAACCCACGATCGCATGACCACTTGTTTGTTTGGCGAGACAATGGATTATCCACTGTTCCACAGAAGAACTTTTATGTCATCTTGGCATTATTTTGATAGTTTTCCTCCTTCATCGCCTCATCTTCTCTTGTAATATTTTCATATATTTATCACTTTGATATCCTAAATTTTCCTATTTAAAATCTCAATTTTTCAATATTATTAGTTTCCATCCTCTAATCTCTTTCATTTATCATACTTTTTTCCTAGTTTTTCTTTTCGTTAATTAAAACTATTCTTCAATTTTATATCCTTCCATTAATTATATAATATCTATCCATTTTCGTATCAAATTCTACTAAAATTCATTAAAATATTCCGAAAAATATTAATGTGTCACAAATTTAATATGGGATTAATCTGACATTTATATTGCACTTTTTCTTGAATTTGTTTTAAATTTTGATCCAAAATGTTATGTCTAAATTCTTCGGAATTTTTGTTAATATTAATGATAGATCCATTTACATTTTAGTTCATTTCTTTCTCTTCCAACGTTTCCTTCTTTAT
Source organism: Phorticella flavipennis (assembly GCA_037040045.1). Taxonomy (NCBI): domain Eukaryota; kingdom Metazoa; phylum Arthropoda; class Insecta; order Diptera; family Drosophilidae; genus Phorticella; species Phorticella flavipennis. The sequence goes on from JBANCY010000003.1 coordinate 95,553, forward strand.
CTTATACAATTTGAATGATCTTCGAGGCTTTAAGATTTCTTCCAGATCACATATCGTGAATTTGCTTATACTTGATAAGGATCGGAATCTCAGATTCTTTCTTTTTTTTTTCTTTCTTCATTGATCACCTTTCAAATATCAAGATCCTTAAATGTTTTCTTCTTCTATTTTCACAACTCTACCAAAGTACTCTTCTATCTCTTGCTTCTTCCTTCTATCTTGTATTTCATATAGTTAAGAAAGAGTTTTCCAGTTACTTTATATTCTTTTCAATTATCAACTTATTCTATAATATTAGTTTTAGTCTTTTAGATTCTTTAGCTCAGCATATAACCACATTAAAAGTTGCATCAATTAATTCTTCTTTCTTCTTGAAATTTTCAATTCTTTCATCATTTTTTTTCTATTCTCACATTCTCATTATATAGCTATATGTCTTACGTTCGTACGAACTGTATATTTCAAAATACTTCAGATTGTTTTTCCATATGGCTTTACATCTCCAAACATCATTCTTCATACTTTTACAACATATATTCTCATTTCTATTCACGTTTTTTCCCTTTAGATTTTCAAACATTCATTTCCGTCCTATTGTTTTCTCATTCTTCTTCATGGTAAAAATCAATTCCAAATTCTTCCCAACTTCTACTTAGAGGTTAAGTTAGACTTAAGCTGTCTCCCTATCAATGTCTGTAAAATCCTAATTATTAGTAATCGCAAAATCTATAGATTTAGAGACAGCTCTCTAAGCCTTTTTAATTCCAATTATAAGAAATCCTAAATGTCCATATATTTAAGGATGCAATATTAAAATATTCACTCAGATGCTTATAGAAAAATTGAAGAAAATATATAAAAGTCATTCAATATTGATCTCGATCCTGTCTTCCCAGCTTACTATAGAACTTTTTAGAAACAATTGATATGGTCCTGTTTCTCCATCATATTATAGAATTACTACCATCTAAAGCTTTTTGGAACCAGATAAATTTAATTGTTTTAAACCTGTTTTCCCAATATGTTCATAACCGGAAAATATTGAAGACATTCATATTGATCTGATCCTAGCATATTATAGGCTTTTCAAACCCATTCCCGTATCTTTTCATCCATTCTTTCACCAAATTTTAACACCTTATTAACTCCCCAGCATAATCTCTAACTAATCCAACCCTCTCCGGCGCCCTTCTCTTCCCCAGCTATATGACACGTCGCATGGCCTATCTGATCATCACATGCAACTGGTGTCTGGGCGCTCTGGTCGCCATGATACCCGTCTTCTGGAACAAATGGTCCGAGGGTCAGGGTTGTGAGTTTGACGAAGTTCTGCTGCCCTGGTACGTGGCGGGCATTATAACGCCGGGCTTTATCATAATATGGATTTGCATGCTCGTCTTCTACTGGCGCATCATGCGTGAGGCCTCCAAGCAGGCGCAACGATTGCGCCAATCCGTCGTCTACAATACGCACAGCAGCCACAGCATGCTCCATCCGGACTGGAAGAGCGTACAGATTGTGGTCTTTATCATGGGCTGCTTTACGATCTGTTGGCTTCCGTATTTCAGTGTGGCCATCGCGCAATTGTTTCGCATCTGCCGGAGCAGCTCGATGATATACAAATCGGCCTTCTCTTTGGCCATAGCCAATTCGGCGCTGAATCCCATCATCTACTCATGGAAGAATGCCGGCTTTCGACGGGCCTTCGCGCAGACATTGTGCTGCAAGTCATCCCGCTGCTGTCGCATGGACGAGGATGTCGAGCTGCAGCCACCCTCGGACTGCATCAAACAGCGCATCGACAGCAACTGCAGCTATCCGGCGACCCACGTCACAAAGGCAACGGCGGAAAAACTCTCAACTCAAAGCCAAGCAACTCAATAAAAAAATCAAAGAATATACTATATAATATAATATAATGAAAATTTTGATTATCGATTTTTAGGGGGGAAGGATGGAGGTGGTAACAGCGGTTGGGAACTGGCAATGCAAGGATCATATCAAATATCCATTTCGGCTTTAACTTCAGAGCTAACTTCTGAGGTAACTTCAGGGGAACTTCTGAGCTAACTTCTGAAGTAACTGCTGAGGTAACTTCAGAGAAAGTTCAGAGCTAACTTCAGATGTAACTTCAGAGCTAACTTCTGAGGTAACCTAAGAGATAATTTCAGACGTAACTTCAGATGTAACCTTTGAGGTAACTACAGATAAGCTCAAAGCTAACTTCTGAGGTAACTTTAGAGCTAACTTCTGAGGTAACTTCAGAGCTAACTTCTGAGGTAACTTCTGAAGTAACTGCTGAGGTAACTTCAGAGCTAACTTCTGAAGTAACTGCTGAGGCAACTTCAGAGCTAACTTCTGAGGTACCTTCTGAAGTAACGGCTGAGGTAACTTCAAAGATAAGTTCAGAGCTAACTTCAGAGGTAACTTCACAGCTAACTTCAGAGGTAACATCAGAGCTATCTTCTGAGGTAAGAATACAAGATTTGGAAGAAATAAATGCTTAAGTCAACTTCAATTCTACATCCAACCAAGTGGAACCAGTTCATGTGATCACTTCAAGCACTTACCTCCACGCCGGTAATGCCAAAGGCATTGACCATGTTCTGAGTCAGGCGGCAGGGCACCCTTTCGGGTATGCGCAGAGTGCGTCCCTTCTCGAAGCAGACATTGTAATCGATGTGCACGATGTCGCCGCTGGTGATGTTAATGAGCACGTTGTCCAGATGCCGATCGCCCAGGCCGATCACATAGCCAATCACGGACATGACGGCCATGCACATTGTATAACGCCGTACAGCTTGATGCCATTCCGAGGCGCTGCCAGCCTGACACCAGAGCTCACGTGTCAACAGATCAGCCGGAGTTTCCTGTATTAATTCGTTGAGCACCTGACGCAAAACCGGCAAGGGCCAACTACGTCTTGGATCCGTGACGAGCATATTGTGTTTGGCCAGCAGCGGGGATAGCTTGTTGTAGTAAATATCCGTAAGGCGACGCGATGTGCCAGCTGGCGCTGGTTGTATCTGCCGTTGTTGCCATTTCTTATACAATCCAAAGAGCGGGGTTACGCCGTCCACCCAGCTGATCAACCCGGATTGTGGTCCGAGTGGTATGACCGAGTAGTGATGGGCACGATAGCAACTGTATGGGGTATCGTTTTTGCTAGCCATGATGGCATTGGATATGGACAAGAATTGCATGATGCGTTCGTCCAGATGCATATCCTCCAGTCCCTTGAAGAGATAGGTGTACTTCAGGCCATTGCTTCCAAAGAAGGCCACCTTTTTGGGTTTCGTTTTAGTGGGCAAAATACACACTGTGCTCTCCACACTCTCAATGTGCACCGGCTGCTGTTCCAGGCCCGGCATAGAGATGCGCATGCGTCCAATGCCGCAAAGCACGGGGCTGATAGTCTGCATCCGCAGTGTGGTGCTGGTGCCGCGTATCATATTGGACTGCAGCAGATGATAGAGTTGCTTCAGTTTCTCCCAGCCCTCGGGATAGGGACGTTGACGCAGCGCCTCCATGGTGGCGGCGATGGGTGCCTCAAAGCGACGCTTAAAGCTGCGTTCATAGCTAGTTTCCGCCTCCCGCGAGGTAAATGCCAAGAGCACCTCCAGATCCTTGAGTAACTGACCGCGCCAGCTGTTGAAACGGTTCTGTTTGCCCTCATGGTCATCGGGTTTGAAATCGCTGGTTAGGGAATTGATGCGACCCACGTAGGTGTTATAGATATGTGCCAGCGAATGTATCCAATACTCATCCCAGAGTAAACAAACGCGACGCAGCTCTTTGACCAGCAGCTGGACATGTGTAACCACCTCGGGCGACTGTTTGGTCAAAGCGCCCAAGAGACAGGCATAGGAATTGCTATTGTTAGCAGTGATTTCCGTAGCCGGGTTTATGTGGGGTTTGGCCTGGAGCTCACGATTGGCTCCGACTACAGCGGGAAAGATGACCAGCTGCGGATGGGATTCAGCCAGGCGGCAGAGCAGAGCGCAGACACTTTTACGCACATATGGCTCATGGTGATTGAGGCGACTGAAGAGCTGAGGAATGATGACCTTCCAAGGTTCAATAGGCGTGGTTTTCAAGCCCTGCTCCAGCACATCCTGCAGTCCGCTGGCATGCTTGACTATGAGGCGCAACAGACGCAATGTGGTGGTCACCATATTACTGTCATCCACATGGAAGGCACGGGCTTGTGGCATGTTGGAGCAGTTGCTGTCGCTAATGTTGGCTGTTTTGAGGCTGAGGTAGCGGAAATATGTGCGTGCCGCCTCCTTGTAGTAGTCAAAGGTATTGGCCGTGGCACGTCGCCAGATGCGTATGATGGATTCCAGCACCGACGCGGGTTTGTCGGACAGCAGTTTCAGTCGACGCAGACGGGTTTCACATTGCGCATCCGTTTGGGTTTCATTCTCCTCACAATTGTTGCCCGCCTGCTGATCCAGACGCAGCGCCTGCAGCAGCTCCTGCAACGTTTCCTCGCAGAGTGATTTCTGCTCTCCAATCTCCTGCTCAATTTCGTATATATCATGTTGGGTTAACACACAGCCGCAGTCGATGATTTTCTTGCCCCAGCGATAGCACCAATTGCCATAGGCCATCAGTGCCTCCTCATTATCGGGACGCTTAAGTAAACTGCCATTGACCAGACGTGCCACCAGCCGCTCGCCCAACGGCAGAGTGATTGGCAGAGTGGTGCAACTCGTCAATGGGCAATCGGGCAAATAGTCCATTAAATTGATCAAGGTGCTGGACATGTTGGTGGCCAAACCGCTGCAGCTGCGCGCAGCAATCCAGTCGGAGAGCGTCAGGAGCAGATCCGCGCTAATGGCGAATCCCTGCTGCTGGCCGGGTTGATTATGCTGCTGCTGCTGTATGGCCAGGCAGAGCGAGGCACAGACATTTATGGAGCTCAGCTCGGAGCACTGCAGCTGCTGCTGTTGCTGCACATGCAGGCACTTGACCAGCTCACTGTAGCCGCGCCAAAGCTGCGTGTTGGAGGTGTCAAATTGATTGGGTTGTTGGTTGAGCAGCTGGCGTGCCACGTGGGTCAAGGGTTGACCAAAGTATAGCTCCAGCATGGATTGGCAGGTGGTTTGATTGCCCTCCTCGCGTGCCAACATGGCGGCGTTCAGATACAGTTTACCCAAGCTCTCGGCGCTGCAATGTGTGCGCAGGAGCTGCATCCAGGCAACGCAGCGCATGAGGATGCTGCTGGTTAAGCCTATATTGTGGCCAACACCGGCGTTGCTGCTAAGGTTGAATAGAAGTGGTTTAATTAAACAATTTGTTGGTAGTAAATGCCAACACTTACCCCAAGGAGTTCGGCATGGGCAGCAGCAAGAGTTGCTCTTGCTGCTGTTGCTGATTGCCGCTCAGATACTCCGCAATATGCTTAAGCAGCGTCAGATGCTGGAACTGTTGCTGATCATTGCTGGTATTGAGCAGTGCCTCACGCCAATTGCTGTCCAGCACTTGCTGGACCGAGGCTGACAGCTGGAAGGGCACATTCGGATTGAGCGCCTGCTGCAGCACACAATTCTCCAGCTTGTTTCGCACGTAGAGTCCGGAGCAACTGGCATGATCGGCGTTTTCATTGGGCCACAGTGTCAAATTTTGCAGTGCTGCAGTCAGTTCCGACGACGTGGACTCACTCTTGGCCAGCAGCTGCTCGAGTCCGCTCAAATGGAGATTACTCTTCTGCAAGTATGAGTTGAAGGGCGTGATTTCCTCATTACTTTTTAGCTGGGTCTTCAGTTCCAACAGCGGCGTCCATTGGCCGGTGCTCTGCAGACACTCCATAAGCTGGGAGAGCACAAATTGCCGCGTATGCGGCTCCAGCGGTGCCTGCGACTCCATCGCCAAGACATTTCTATAACCATTTGCAGCAAGCTCTTTGCGTCCGGCTGCCTGTTCGGCGGCATGTTGCAGCCACTGAAAGGGTTTGTCGCTCTTGGCACGCGCCCAGAGGTAAAGACCACGCAAGGAGTCAGATTCACGGCAATTAATATAGGCCCAGGCAAGGTAAACAATGGCCTGACTGTAGGTGCAGTCTTGAGTCTTCTGTGTGAGCAGAATTTGCTGTGGAATGCCTGGAGATTAGTATCAAGCTGTAACATATTGAATCTCGAGCACTTACCTGGGCAAAGCGTATGACCAGCTCCGGCTGTTGCGTGTGCATGGCTATGATGACCACTCCTATGCGTATGCGATTGAACCACGACTGGCAGGTGGGATTGTTGAGGCGGAAGAAGGCGCTCACGGGTTTCTCGGGTGCACGCAATGCAAACGCGCTGCCCTCGGCGGCATTGTACACCAGTTTCTCGAGTGCATCCAGGAAGCCCAGGAGCATGTTTAGATTTGCACGTGCATGGGACAATTGCTGCAGGCTCAACTCATTGATGGACTGGCGTTCGCAATCCTTGGCACAACCGCTGAGCAGGCGCGCATATCGCATTATCACCGCCTCGAAGGCCAGGAAGGTATCCTGTGGTTTGCCCAAAGTGGTGCGCAGCTTTTGATCCACACAATAGCGTGCGGCCTCGAATTGCGCCCAAACCACAATCAGACGTTCACAGCGTCTGGTGCACTGCGTCAACTTGTCCTGGCGTTCATCCAGATTAGTCAGCTGACAGCTGCGTGAGAAGAACGCACGCAGGCAATCCGTAGCCTGCTGCTGTTCCGGTTTCAGCAGCAGCTCAATAAAATCCTTGAAAACATTATCCCGCACCGAAGTGCATTGGTCCAGACGCTGCTGCCAGACGCAGATGTGGCTGCCGCCAATGCCCATGGGACCGCGTCGATTTATGGTCAAGCTTAGAGGAAGCTGCGCACAGACCTTGGCATAGGCTGCATGGGCAGCAGTGTCCAGGGATTGCAGCTGCTGCAGCGCAGTCTCGCGGTAGAGGAGCAGCATTTTTTTGCTCAACGCGGCGGTGCCAAACCCGAGCACCACCTGCATACACTTGGCACATTCGAGTGGTGCATATTTGGCTGCCAAGCCGGCAATGCTTTCACAAATGGACAGGAACTCCGGATGCAACAGGAGGACATTGGCGCGCGTGCTGCACTCAGATAGAATGGAGTGCGTCCAGTTGAGAAGCACGCGAAGATTGATGAGCGCCATCTGTGTCGGCTGCTGTAGGCAATAGGCCAGAAATTTGAGTATTTGAGCAAAACTATGAGCCGTGGGTGAGTTGCCATTGGGTGCCACAGGAGAATCCACATCGCGCAACAATACGGAATTATTACGGAAATTATGATTCGCCTGGCAATGCACCACCAATAGACTGAGTATGGCATGATAGGTCGCTGGCTGGCTGGACCACATGGTCAGTTCCTGAGCGCGACAGTTCTGTATGAGTAAGTCCAAGATGGAGGGGTTACAGGCGTACATGCCTATGATGGAAGATGTGCGCTTGGCCAGCGCCGACAAGGCGGCCAAATGGAACAGTAGTAGTAGTATAGCAGCACTTTGATCCGACTGTTTGGGATCCGCTTCTATAAGCCTGATGCTTTGGTCTATATCCTGCACCAGTTGCTTGTAGGCCTGTTGCAACAAGGGCACATTCTTGATCAGCAAAGCCTCCTGGCAGCAGCGCAAGAGAAGCTTGTAGGCTTTGCAGTCAGATTTCAGACGAACTCTGGCTAATAGAGGCTGCTTCGTGGCATCCGTATCGAAGATCAGTTCCACCAAACTGGCGGAGACACGTGCGCGCAGCTTACGCACCGTACAGAGTAAAAGAAATAGACAGCTGAGCTGCTGTTCCTCCTGCAGATCATTGATATGTTCGAATTGTGTGTGGAGCAGTTGTTCCAGTGTTGCAGCGTCGGGTTCAGCGTAACCGTTGAGCAGGCAAATGCATAGCAATTCATTGATATTGACCAAGGCATCGCTGGAGTTAAGCACTTGGGGCAAGAGTTTGGTCAAATGGGTTAAGGCCATGCACACTATCGACTCGCAGGAGATGCGCATGCGTGTCAGGCACTTGAGCAGCGAATTAAAGGCGCCCACAAAGGCGCCCAGACGCTCACTGGCACCCTCATCGCTGGCATCCAACGCTGTGATATCCTCTATAAACTGCGCCAAGAGGCCATAGCTAAAGTCCAGTTGTTTGCTAAAATAGGGCGTCAATTGCTCCAATACATAGGCACAGTGGGTTTTCAGGTTTTTCGGCTGATCAAGTTCCAATTGCCAGCCAATTATGATGTCCACCACATCCGTAAAATGGCACTCGAAGGTATCGTGATAGTTGTGCGAGAATTGCACTATGCACATGCTGATACCCATGAAATTATCCGCAGTCTCGGCACTCTCTAGGAAGTCCTTAAGTAGTCGCATTATTTTCTCCGCAAAAATGTGTAAATCGCATTTGGTGTCACAGCTGGAAATGGATATAATCCGGTTAATAAGGAAAATGTGGGGTTGGGTTAAGAGAGAATGGTTTCAAGATCAGGCGAGAAACTGAGAGGGAGTGGGTTTGCATGCGTTGGTAATCCAACAGAACTGTCTAGGATAGAATGGACAAAAGTAAGATCAGGTCTATGCTTTGATATTTGGTGAATCGATGGATCCAACAGTTTATATAATCTCAGTCAAAGCTTGAGGAACATGGAAATATTTACATAATCGAGGAAGATGTGTTCGGATGGGTCGCTGAAGACTAGAAAGACTAGGTTGTGGCGTACGACTTGAGATCCATCCATCTAAATAAGAAACTTCAGTAAAGGAAACAAAAGCCTCGGAGGCCAACTGACGAAGACGCGCCCAAAACAGGGGCACGTGAAGGGCGATTCTTCAGGCTGTAATCCAATAGGATTGGTAGAGCTACACAATAATAAAAATGATCAAAGCCTGATGTTTTCTTTACTGAAGATCTTTTTATATGCGGAACCTAGTCTTTACAGGAGGGCCATGTTATCGACATGAGTGGGAGTCAAACCCACAGCCTCTTGTTTGGCGGAAAAGTACCCTATTCACTAATCCACAGAGATCCCAAGATTAATCAGCCCTGGAAATAGCCAAAGCCAATACAATGAAAGGTTCGAGTAATATCATCAAGAACAGGGCATATAAAAAGCTAGAGATCACATAGACGCAAGGACTCACCTCAGGGTCTTGCGCAGAGCGATGATTAGATACTTTTGCATGCGCTTGTTGGCCCTATAATTCTTAACAATAAACTCCTCATAGAGTGGATAGGCCATGCGATTGATATAGCCTATAAGGCCAAGGCTCTTGCTGCACTCCTCCAGCACTGGCGGCGGGCATTGCTTATACAGGGCCAACATGTTCTCCAAGATGCCATCGTAGCAACGCGACAGATAGCCCATGTTGAGCGGTGTGCGCACGGCCACCTCCAGTTTGGCGCACAATTCCAAGGCCTTCGTGGGGCTGGTTTCATTCTGCAAAAGTCTCAAGATCTTGGACAGGCGCAGATCATCATTGTTCCCTTGTTTGCCCTCGCGATCGCTGGCCGTGAATTGCACTGTAAAGTGGGTTAAAAGGTTAGATGGCACTTGGCTGGGGGATTGGGGTTTTACATACTCTTGCACTGATGAATCTTTCTAGTAACTCCCTTGGTCAGATCATTGTTAATATTACGGAGCACTGGGCTGCCGTTGGCAACTGTGGCTACTGCCGCGGGCTGTCGGGTTTGGAGCGCAGCCTTTGCCCAGTAGGGTGGGGAGGAGTCGTTGATGCTGTTGGCATTGGAGTTGCCATAGTTATTGTTCCTGATGATGCTGCAGATGCTGCTGTTTCTCCGATTTTGCCCAGAGACATCTCTTAGTATGGGTGCATCATCCTTGTTGACATCGCTGTAATCGCTGTCCAGTGTGGAGGATGCGCTGGTCATTTGTGGCGCAGCACGGCTTACGATCATATATATTTATGTATTTATATACATAAACGTTAACACACATGTATATAGAATAGTTCTATATCTTTTATATTATAAGTTAGCGCCTTGGAATTGTTTTTGTTGTTTTGTGGCTTTCACGTTCAGTTCATAGAGATGTCAGTCGTTGACAGGCAGTGTGTCCACACTACAGCTGTACAACAATCGTCGTGACCTATCGATATCAATAGTTTCGTGCAGCGCTGACACAGAAACGATTGTTATCGATTTGCACCAACTTATGCATGACTCTACAGATATGCTGCGATTTGCATTTGTTAAATTAATGTTGCTTAAAAATAAATCGATTGTTTTCGGTTTGTTAAATACAGGACAGACAATCAAAAGCCTCCCTTTAGCAACACAAATAACTAATTAGTTTTGTAAACGTACATTATTATGTGTGGGACAAAAATTGCGCCAAAGTATCGATATGTCGATAACAACAGCTGTGCGTTATCGTTAGTTTTTGAGTCACCCTGTGCCGCGCCAAAAAATTGAAAATTTAAAAATTGATCTGTGTTTTTATTTGAGTAAAAAGTCAAAACTTGCTATTGTTTTTATTAATTGTTTTGCATGTTACTAAGTAAGTGTTGTGTGTAGGCGGCAACCATATTGGCCATTTCAGCATAAATCTGATATGGATGTGCTCCAGGCACTGCGGTGGCTGTGGCTGTGGCGGGCAGCGGCGTTGGCTCTGGCGCTGGGGGGGCTGGGGATGCTGGCTCTGGGGGCACCAGGAATAGACATATATCACCCACCTGCAGTTGTTGGCACTTTAGTTCGTATAGCTTAAGTGTTAACTGCGGATTACAGGATGCCCAACCTTGGCCATAGACGAACAGGGGATACGCCGGCTGCAGCTCCATGCTTAACTGAAATTTACTAAGCTATAAATGATGCACACTAATCCTCTCCAGCCTGACGCTCACCTTGACATGATTATCATAGCTAAAGCTTATTATATTCATCTGCGGCGAGCTGCTGTCCACCTTGACCACGGTAGCCTCCGCCAGATCGAAGAGCTGGCTGCGCAGCGCCGACTGTATGAAATCCTCCGTGCGTATGTCCTCCACCCGGCGCATCACGCCCGTGGACAGCTCTATATAGCTGCCCTTGCGGAAGCAGTCATCGCTCGTACTGGAATTGGCATGGAGCTCATATCGCTTAGTTTAGGATTAGGCTTAGGCTTAGGATGGGGCTTACTTGTGTTGTATTTGCTGTTGCGTCTGCATGATGATCTCTGTTGCCCACGAGCTGCAAGTGAAGACTGTGCAGTTAGCAGATCCTGAATTCCAGGCAATTTGAATTTGCCCTGTGTTTCTTTTTCCCGGAAAACTAACACCTCGGCGCTACGTACCTGGGTTTTATGACCCACTTGAAGCGAGTGCGCGAACAGGTACCAGGCCTAACAGACCCTACCTAGGTTTTCCACTTAACAACCTTTGTATTAGCGTGGGCGGAGCAAAGGAGGGCGCCTTTTTACTAGCTGTGCGCGCCAGGCGCCTTGTCCGTAACAATCTTAGAGAATAACCTGACGAAACTCAGAACTCTCCAGATTTACAATTCGAACACCTTGCACAAAGAACTATACAAAATGTCGGGACTAGGGTAAATAGTATAAATAGGCATGATCATGTAATTTCTAATCTTTATATGATCCTTACCCTTATCTTATTCTTATATACATCCAACCCTTACACCTTACTTACAGCTGTAAAAAAAATCTGTCCCAATTTCAAACTTTTTATAAAACTCTCTAATTTTTACAATAGACAATTCTCCGACAGCCACCAAAGCCTCATTTGATTCGATATGGTTACGGAATACCTCAATATGCGCGGAATTATGCAAAGTTTAATTTCTCATCAAATCCATTGATCCTAAAAATTTCAAAATTCTGAGTTATTTTGAGTTTCCTAAAATGTAATACAACGAAAAGTCGGTATTCCGAATATTAACTGATCTTTTTTACCCTTTGGTTTGAAAGTTTATAAAAACCTAAAATTCCTTATCATATATCCCTCCAACCAATTTAAAAAGGAACAGATAATTATATCATTTAGTAACCATATAACTTAAAGTCGGGTTTGCCCATATTTCCCACGTTTCTTTTAGTAATACAGTGAAAGTTCACAAAAACCCAAGATTTTTTTTTTCCAATCATTCCATTAAATTTCCAAAGGATCAGACCACCATATCATATAGCTGACATACAACTAAAGTCGGTTTATCCCATAATTCCCATGTTTTTTTAGGTATTGGTATATAATACCACACACTTTTAAGATTGTTTGTCTATTCTTCCACCAAATTTTAAAAGATTCGGACAACATCATCATATATTTGCCACATAACCAAAAGTCGGTTTTGACATATTTACTGTGTTTTTTAAGCTATTAGTTTGAAAGTTCATAGATACCTAAATCACCTAATTAACTATCGTTCCGCTAAATTTCCACAGGATCGGATCACTATATCCCATAGTGTCCATATCACTACAAGTCGGTTTGACCCCATATTTTCCAAGAGTTTCAAGCTATTGAATTGAAGCAATCATGGACAATCCTATTCCTATATACAAGGTTTCTATATTATATACACAAAATGTGTAGGAAGTCTTCTTGAATGATTTAGAAAGATCTTGTTTCTTCGCTAAATCTTTATAGATAATTCCAGATTATCCTAACTCGGGAGAAATTTGCCAAAACACATCCAATTTGCTTCACAAGTTATGTTTATGAATTACAGATAGATTAGATATTATAAGAACTCTTAAAAATATTGGAATTAAGTAATCTTAATACATCTTTGTCATGTCTTTAAAAGCATTAAATTAGGTTCTGAACACAAAACACAGACTTGCTAGCGGAGCCCGGGAACACGGGACTCCAAAATTCTTTTCCAGTTTCCAGTTTATTTGGTTTTACGTTTTCGTTTGGCTGCCGAAGATCTAATCTGGGTGGGTCGTCGCTTGCCCAGGGGCTGCCATGTAATGTCCAGCGCGTAGATATAATAACGGACGAAGAAGTAGATCACGCCGAGGCTGGAGTAGACCGAGGTCAGGAGCAGTCGCATGAAGGGTAGAGTTAAATGCCAGCCCATCAGACGACTGAGACAATGCTCATAGAACGCAATCCCTCCGAAGCCCAGAATGTATAGCCATTCCAACGGGCTTAATTCCATCTTGGCCCTATACATCCGCATCAATTGGCCGTACATGATGGCCACATAGGCCAAGTAGAGGGCATAGCGTGGCACTAGCAGATCCAGCTCAAAGAGCAAGGGGATTAGAGAATAGTAGCCGGCAATGGACAAGACAAATGCATATTTAGCATCATGGCGATTCAGTATAGTTAGCAGACTGCAAAAGAAAGTGAAGTTAAGAGCTGGCTTGATGCAGTGCAGCAAGATGAATACAAACCACATGGGGATTAGACACATGAGTATGGCCTTTTCGTGGACATGCCAACCAAACATAAAGGCGGAGCAGGAACAAAGTACGACCGCACGCAGGAAGAGAGACTTGGCTTGCCTGTGGGGTAGCAGAAGATTAGTTAAAGCCATCAAAAGCAGGCGAGGATTAACTTACTCCTTGGACTGTGTTAAGTAGAGTTTAAGCAAAATGGGCAACATGAAGATCAAGGATAAAGCAAAGGTAATGCTGGGTGTAATTTGGGGCAACACCACATGTTGCACCTCCTGCACCAAGCCGGAGCTGGTGGAGCTCTGAACCGTGCGATTCAGCGCCACCGCCGCCACTTTATCCGCCGTATTGTACAAGGCCCATATATTAGGCGCCCAATAGGCATGGGTTAGGCCGCGCTTAAAGGGAAACAATCTGGACAGAAGCTGGGGCAGTTGTTGGTAAAATGGACCAAAGGACAAGACAAAAGGTGTCAGGCCCGCAGCAAGGAGCTTCAGCAGAGCTTGGAACACCTGCCGCTGCTCCAGGAGATAGAATTTGAGCAAGTAGACGGCAAAGGCAGGCGCCATGTAGAGAAAGATGTGCTTGAAGTTGAGCAGCGAGGCGAATATGAAGGCGCTCCAAAGGAAGCGACGCCGCATCAGTGCTCCAATGCTCCACAAGAGTATGCCAAAGAGCAGGCCATTGTACTGGAAGTGAATGTGGTCCACGAAGATCAGACCAATATTGAAGATGAGCAACACGCAGGCTGTGAGATGCTGCTCCGTGGCCCTGACTATGCCCATGGCGGACAGCACGTAGCGCACACCCTGCACATAGACCAGATCCACCGCTATAACCGAGCAGCGTTGGAAGTAAACCGTCCGACTGGAGGCATAGTTCAGATTCTGCACAATAAGCATATTGGGATCCACATATTTGGCCAGATGGGACAGCAGCCACTCGAAGTAGGCAAAGAACGGCGGATAGTCCAGTGTCCACTCGCTGGTGGCATCCACATACCAACGGCTGAGGGGCAAACTATGGGTGATGGCCAACCAGTTGCGATGCACCTCAAAGTCCGTGGAATAGCTGCAAAGGGATTGGGCTTAGAACAACTTGGAAGTTGGATTTGGGGCTTCAGCCGGGGGTCTACTCACTAAGCCGGTATGAGCAGCACCTTGAGCGCGGTGCTGACACCCACAAATTGCCAGAAGTAGCCGCTCATGGTGTTGCTTCAGTTGCCAGTTATCGATACCCACAAATGGCGTTGCATTCGTTTTGGGCCTTATTTAATTATGTTTATTTATTTGCCCAACAGCGCAGACGTTATCAATGATAGAGTTGGCGTTATTTTAAATAATCGATAACAAACGTTATCAGTGCCAGTGGCAAACAGTAATGATATCGATATGCTTTCTTAAATATATGCTAATTGAATATATTGGCGGGTAATCACTTTATTAAAATACATTTTTTTAAACCTTATTTAATTATATTTATTAAGTTGTCGCAGGAGCTGTACATTATCATTACTAGAGTTGGCATTATTTGGAATTATCGATAAAAACGTTATCAGTGCCAGTGGCAGTATATACTATCGATGTGCTGTCTTTAATAACTGCCAGTTTAACTAATTGTCATTTATTCACTTTATTAATATAATTGTAAATGCTTCTTTTTACGTCTCTAATGCAATTAAAGATGAGATAAGCAAATGAATATTAAATACATCAATAGATTTCATAATCATGAAATAATCTAGCCTTAAGTCTAATAAATAACAGTCTAACAGTAAGAAGACTTAAAAGACTCCACATTCTCAACCTACCTAATAGGCAGGATACAGATAGGTTATTATACGAGGTATGTGCAAAAAGTAAGGTAGCTTTTCAAATTTCGCGGGCAAGTTTTCGATTATCGATTATTTTTGATTTGTTATGTTGCTACACTCGTTCCGAACGTCTGTTCCAAGTTTCCAGTGTATAGCATGTTTTGTTCGGTTGTAAGAGACGTAAAGGTGATAAGTGTTTTGTGTGTCCGACAATTTTTGCTATCGAATAAGTCCCCGTCCTTTAATAGGTCTCTTTAGTTTTGGGAACAAGTAAAAGTGCCATGGAACCAAATCCGGTGAATATGATGGCGGTGCTATCTAAAATTATCATTTTAATATTATGTATGAAATTTACTTATTGTTAAGAAAACAGATTGTAAATACTTTATTTTGGCGCGTATTTAAATTTAAATGCTTTACACAACTTATTTATCGCCAAGCCACCCCCATGCGCATATCGATTGTTAAACGATTTTTGGTATTTCTTAGGCCCTTTATTTGAACGTTGTGTTTTTGGTGGTTCGCACGTGCGTTTATTGAACATTTCAAAATATGGCTGATGTCGTGGAGGCTCTGTACATCAGCGCCGTGGACGTTAAGACTGCCTGCACCGTACAGGATCTACGCACTGGCACGGAGTTATTTAAATACCGAGGTGGCCACTCGCTGCAGTCCCATGGGCTCCAAATGCTGGGCCAGCACTTTATGGTGGCCGCCAACCACAGCAAGCCCCTGCTGCATGTTTGGCCCATAAACCATCATGATCCCATGCCCAACGTGCGCTACGTGCTGCCCGGGAAACCCAGTTGCCTGGCAGTTTCCCCGGACGATGGTTATATGGTCGTAGGCATCCAAGAGACCGTCTATATTTGGCATCTTAATACGGGTCACCTGCTGAATACGCTGAACAAACATTACCAGCCCGTGACCGTCATACGTTTTACCCAGAATGGTAATCACTTTGCCACCGCCGGCAAGGATGGTTCCGTGCTGCTGTGGAATCTGACGTACGCCGTGGCGCCATCGGGCACGGGCGACTGCGAGGAGGATGAGCCCGTCTATAGTTTCAATGATCATGGCTTGCCAGTGACAGATGTGCACATGGGCATCGGGGGCATACGTTCCTTTATGTACACCGTTTCCCTGGATCGCAGCTGTAAAATTTACGATCTCAGCGATGGCGCATTGCTCCTAAGTGTCGTGTTTCCCGTGACGCTGCACAGCGTCATCGTCAATCGGATCGAAACGATAGTATTTGTGGGTTGCGGCGATGGACGCGTGCTGGTGTTCCACTTGGAGAAGGTGCCGCGCATGAAGGTAAGTGCTAGAGCTTTCTTACTTGCTTAATACCCACTAAATGGCGATCTCTTTACAGGAATACCATCTGGAAGAGGAATCTTGTCAGGGATTTATTGGACACACCCAAGCCGTAACCCATCTGGCGCTATCATCCAATGCGGATAAATTGATATCAGCTAGTTTGGATCAGTCTATTAACATCTGGGATGTGGGCAGTCGCCAGTTGATAAGAACCATTTCCCAAACGGGCGTCGTGACCAATTTACATATACGTCTCATAAGCTCCACGGAGTTTCATCCGGCGCCCAAAAAGGATATATTCTTTGCCGAGAACTTACAGCGCATGATTACCCCTGTGAGTGATGACTTTACCCTGAGCATACAGGTTTCAGAACCATATACACCATTGGATGACATGTCCGCAGTACGAAATATATTACTTGGCATACCCTATGAATATATGAGATCGGAAACAAGCGCGTCGTCGGGCAGTGACACTATTAGGCGTAATCCCTACCAACTGCCGCTGGGGCTTTTGAAGAACTATAAAACCTCGCAGGATGAGGAAATGCCCGAGGCGGAGGCGGAGAGTACGGAGACCACACAGCTGGATAAAGCGGAAAGGAGAGATGCGGAAAAGGCGAGACGTAAAGCCGAGAGGAAACGTCTACAGATGGAAAAATCAGCAGCAGTAACAGAGGAGTCAGCAGATAGTCCAGAAACTGAAGAAAGCTCTTCAAAATCGGATGAAGCTGAGGACAGCCCAGAGGTTAAAGAGGAGCCTTCTAAGAAGAAAAGAAAGCAAAAGTCAGAAGAAACTGAACCAGAAGAACTTACGAACGGAGCACAAAATTCAAAAACTAAAACTAAGAAAAACAAAAAGCGTGGGACAAAAACAAAATAATTATAATAATAATATTTATGTAAGTTTTAAACAAATCCCACTTGGAATTTTCTGTAATATAGACAAAAGCTGATGCTATCAACAGATCAAGAAAACAATGGAGCTTAAACTATTCATGCATGTCAACTTAGTTAAGGATTTGCTAATGGCATTATAACCGCTCGATTTTGTATTGGATTACATGTTACTATTTTATGAATGTATTTGAAATAAACCCAATGACGAAGTACCCGAAAGATATTGACCTTAAAACAAAGCTGGAACTACGAGTACAAACATCGAGAAATAAAAAAACTGTAATAATAAAATGAACCTGCACATTTTTCGTTTAAGACCTTTGATTTTATGCTGAATATACATATATATTGTAGTGATAAATAAGTTTGTACGGTTTTATTGCGAAAATTGAAACTTTATAATGAAAAATTTACATTGTCCATTGCCATCTTTCTGGCCAATTCCGGATTCCGCGTCGGGAGGATCAACTCTTTTGGAGGTCTATTCCAACCATCGATCCGAATAGATGGTAATCAAAGGGAGCCATGTCGGGGCTATACGCCGGGTGGGGAGAACTTTCCAACGAAGTGTTTCCAAGTAGGTTGTAACGGACCAGACTAACATGTGGTCGAGCTTTGTTGTGCTGCACAATTACTTTGTCATGCCTGTCCGAAAATTGCGGCTGTTTTTCTTGCAATCCTCCGCTCAAACGCTCAATTGTCGTCGGTATGCCTCCCCCGTGAAGGTCTCGTTCGGTTTCAGCAGCTCATAATACACCACACCCAGCTGGTCCCAATACATTGTATCAAGACAGTATCAGGAGAGTATAAGGACAGTTTCAGGACAGTATGAGGACAGTCTCAGGAGAGTATCAGGAATGTATGTGTACAGTATGATGCCAGTATCAGGAGAGTATGAGAACAGCCTCAGGAGAGTATGAGAACAGCCTCAGGAGAGTATGAGAACAGTATGAGGACAGAATCAAGACAGTCTCAGGAGAGTATAAGGACAGTTTCTGGACAGTATGATGACAGTCTCAGGAAAGTATAAGGACAGTCTCAGGACAGTATGAGTACAATCTCAGGAGAGTATAAGGACAGTTTCAGGATAGTTTGAAAACAGCCAAATGTTGCTACAATGGATCCCATTTTACTAGACTTAATATATATTGTTCCTAAGGTTGCAGAGCCGATTTATGCACACATTTAGAAGTCCTAAAGCTTATAGGGGTCTCCTGCGAGACTACCAATATAATTAGCTTAAAGTTTTCTCCACTTAAGTGTAAATAAAGCCACTTGATCTTTGGTATTCCGTTTGGAAAATGCTTCAACAATTATATTATATGTTTAGAAAACAAAGTGTTGTTGTACGAACAGACACCCTCGAAAAAAAAAAGAAGGAAAATGTGGTGTTGATTTGGTTGGTGCCTCAGTTGGCTGCATGCCCCTCCATGTCGTCGTCGTGGTCCTCCCCAGCCTCATCATTGTCATGCTGCTGCTCCGTGGCGTTGTCCTTCTCCTGGGCCAATTGGCGGCGGATCTCGCGGTTCGAATCGAGCAGCTCACGCAGCTGGGACAGGATGTCGTCTGTGCGTTGCTCCACGGCGTCCAAGGCACAGCTGAGCGCGTCCAGGCTCTGGTTCACGTCCTCCATCTCTGCAATGGGCAAGGCGATAATATTTTACCCATCCTTCATAGGATATATAAGGGGACTCACCCTGCAGATCGGCTTCCTGCACATTCGTGTTGCCAGCATCGCCCGAGGAGGTGGGATCGTGGTTATTCCGCGGTGCCATTGTGTCCGTTCCTAGTGCTTGCTATAAAACCAGGCGTCAGCTGACTTCTATTTAATTTCGAGCAGTTACATAGGCGTAGACATAACTTTAACAACAGGGACTGAATTTGGTGTAAACTTTAGTTTTTCATTGTGAACAAATGGCAAATACAGTTGTGAAGTGATTGGCAAGTAATACTCGATAAAAGTTCATATATTTACTTAAATTTTATGGGCACAACTTGAGCAAATAACAAAAAGCTCCCACTGTTAAATATTGACTACGTTCATGTTAGCTAAGCAAATATTGCAATAAATCGATATCGATAGGCATTAGAACTTAAGCATTTTACAGCACTAAATTCAAAGCAGTATTTTTCGAATTGTGGTATTTTTATTTAATTAAACACTTGTAATTTATATTAAAATAACTTAAAATATATATTTAATTTATATATGAAATATGTACAAATATAATATAATTGCCAGTGCAAAAATCAAATCGATAAGCTTTTGAAATTGCACTAAAATTTGAACAGTATTTTTTAATTGTAGTGTATTTATATGTTTTAACATTAAATTGTTATTAAATTATACATTTAATTCGAATATAAATAATGTACAAATTTAATATAATCTTCCTTAACAAGCTTCAACAGTTTGACAGTATATTTTTTTGGCTTTCTCTGTGCTTTTGTAAATTGGTCACACTGTGCTAGATGTCAGCCGGTTCGTGCATAATAATAAGAATAATAAAAACAAATTTTGCTTATAATTAGTTCTTTTGCATAAATTTTGATATTAAATACCAATATTTTTGTTGCTGCGCCTTGTTACAGGTGAGTAATGAGTATAGCTAAAACGGGCTTAAGGTAAAATTGGCCGTATTTTCAGAGCAAGCAACCCCCCAATTGGACACTTTGGAACTGTTGCACATTTCGACACTTTCGACGGGTATCACCACTTGTTGCCGCATTTTGTAACACCAATTCCAGGGTATATCAGGTATATAGAAATTATTGTTAGCAATTCAGTTATATGCCGCTAGTCAACTGTCTGTGTAACTTAACTTAACTGCTGTCCCTCTTTAGTCCAATTCGTGGGTCTCTAGCGAGGGTGGTTTTAAAAGTACGCAAAACTCAGCTCATGGGGGCCTCGGGGCTCGGTCACTAACAACAGACTGTGGATTCGAGCTCTACTCATGTCGAAAGACGTGTGTTCTCATCACTCTCAAACACTTTTCCCAAATTATGCTTTCATAATCGTGGTCTAAGAACCACAAAATATCCTATCAACTCCACGGTATCTGGACAAAAAATACCTTAAGCATTAAGCTCTTCCGAAAAATAAGAATATTTAAAAAATCCTTTGGAAGGGAGAAACTACGTTTTTGGGTTAGGATTAAAAATTCCATTAAAGGAACCGGAAAGAATGCAAATAGTATTTAAGGCTGTGACCCGATAGGATCACAAAACTAATTTTGTCATGAAATCGCCACAAACTCCAGTAATGTCCAGATACTGTTGACTTTATCCCATTCTTTTTCAATAGCTTCGAAGGCTGCTGTTACAATGATATCGATATCATCAGTTGGACACATCTCTGGGGTCATCCGATGCACATCTGCCTTCCTTATAACAATTTCCTTTGTTATTATATGGTCATAAAAACCCCATCGGGTCACAGCCTGAATCACTATTTGTCACTTTTTTCTGCTTCCTTCACTGAAGGAAATCCTTTTGAAATCCTACGCCAAAACCCAGTTTTTCTAAGAGGATCATTCTCTCGACATGAGTGGGGCTCCAACCCACAGCGTCTTGTTTGGCGGAACAGTGCGCTATCCATTGGTCCACTGTGGCCCCCATAATATCCATTACTTTATTGAATAGTACACAAGAAACGAGTCACCTTGTCTAAGACCGAACTTGGTGTGGATGGTTTCGGATTGGTCATATCTTACCTGAAGCAGGTATTGCTTAAGGTCATCCGGCAAAGTTTTGCCGGTTTGAACTTGACATGGGGGATATAGGTACTATCGTCGGGGGCTATCGAAAGCAGCTTTACAGTCTACGAAGGGATGATTTCCAGTTTTTAACACAATTTCCTGAATTCCAGTTCTTAAAACAAAACACAAGTAGAGTTCTTGCTTATTAAATTTCTTGTTATTTTATTATTTTTTTATTTACGAATTTTAAATTACAAAAAAATTTGTATCACAATTAGTATTATTTTGTTATGTCCATTAGATTTTTTAAATAGTATCAGATGTGGTTAATGGCAATGTCCAAAGGCAACAGATCTCTCTCTCTCTCGCTTGACGACCCAACATGTGGCATGTGGTGACAACCCATGGACATGCCCCCGGGCAAAGCCTAGTGTGCGCGATGGTAATGTGGTATGCCTGCGGAAGAGTATTATAGGTTAATCCTTAGTACACACGCACCTGGCTGGCACTACTTACGACGTCGGCAATGGCGTCCCTGATAGCCCTCGTGGCACTTGCACTCCTTGTTGCCCAGGCAGATGCCATTGTTGCACTTGCAGGTGGAGCGCTGCTTGCGTCCGATTTCGCAGTGGTCGCCGCGCAGACCATTCGGGCAGCGGCACAAGTTGTTGCCAATGCAACGTCCACCGTTTTTACAGGGTATTACACATTTAGCTAAAAGCATAGAGCATAAAAGCATTAGCTTGCTTCCTTTTGGGTTTTTGGAGGAGGAGAACTTACTGTATTCACAGTGCAGGCCGTAGTAACCCTTGGAGCATTGGCATTTATCCTTCTGTATGCATTTGCCGCCATTCAAGCATTTCTCCTTGCAAATACCTAGAATATAAAAAAGATAGAGTGCTGTAGTCGGGAGTGCTCGACTAGATATACCCTTCGTGATCAAGTTATAACAAGAGTTTTAATATAATCTATGTACATCTTTTGCAGTTCCATCAAAATGCTACGGAGCACGCGTGTCACGGGCCTGCAGCTCATGCGCATCTCTAGGCCACAAATGCGCCAGGTCAGCTGCAGCACCCGGCTCAATGCTGTCCCGGACACCGCCAGCAGCCAACAGCAGGAGCAGCAGCAGCCCCCGCCGGGGCAGCAGCAAAAGACCACTCCCCTACGACCACGTGCCACGGCACTAACCGATGAAATCATACGTGTGGATCATGCCGGGGAACTGGGTGCCGATCGTATCTATGCTGGCCAAATGGCCATATTGGGTAATGGACCCATGGGCAAGACCATAGAGCATATGTGGGAACAGGAGAAGGGTCATCGCAGGCAGTTCGAGCAGCTGATCCAACAGCATCGGGTTAGACCCACGATTATGGCACCCATTTGGAATGTGGCGGCATTTGCGCTGGGCGCGGGCACCGCGTTGATGGGCGAAAAGGCCGCCATGGCCTGCACCGTGGCGGTGGAGACTGTAATCGTAGAGCATTACAATGATCAGTTGCGCCAGATCATGGATTCACCCAATCCGGACAAGGTAAGTACATGGGGTAACATTTAAAAAAAAAAAACAAGTATGAAATCTCTAGTCGAGATACCCTGTTGCCAATTGTGCACTGAAGTCGGCGCTGCGTCAGCCGACCTCCCCTTAGGTGAGCTTTTACACCATTTTGGCGAATAACTTCAGTATTTATAATCCGATTGCTTTGAAATTTTTAGGAGTGGTTTAAGACATTGTCATGAAAACATATTCTCGAAACCAAATCATTATGTTAAAGATTTTAGAAATTATAAACATTTATTAAATTTAGGGAGACCTTATTAAAATGGTACACATTTTTTGAAGTCACTTTGTGCATAGGGTCTATGGGCACCGACATACTAAATTTCATAGCTCTAGCTTAAGTTTTGGGAAATTCCATTCCGCAGTGTTTATGCATGACCCCGAGGGACGGACGGACGGACATGGCTTAATCGACTTCGCTATTGATCCTAATGAGGAATATATATACTTGATGGTGTCTGCCAAACCTGATTCTGCCTGTTACAAACTTTACTATACCCTTCATACCAATTTTCAATTGGGATCAGAGTATAATGAAACCCAATAACTAAAAATTCCGACCATTTTTCAGGAACTGCTGGACACAATCACAAAATTCCGTGACGAGGAACAGGAACATCATGATACGGGCATTGATTGCGGTGCGGAGCAGGCGCCCTTCTACAAGGCCATGACGGAGGTCATTAAATTTGGCTGTAAAACCGCCATAGCTATATCCAAAAAGATCTAAACACATCGGGTCACACGACAAGATAATGCCTATTGTTATATAGTACATGTTCCAGTTATTTAGTAAAGAAAAGTAAACAAAGTGATTGATAATACGGATATGGAATTTAAGATCTGTTCTACTTACCACCCTCGCACTGGGTGCCCTGGTAGCCCTCCGGACAGGTGCACACCGATGGCGCCGTGCAGTTGCCCCCGTTGAGGCACTGCGGGAAGCAGAAGGCCGTCTCGCAGTACTGCCCGGTGTAGCCGACGTTGCACTTGCAGATGTGGTGCTCGTTGCAGTACCCGTTCTTGCCGCATTTCAAACTGCATTCTGGATCGGGAGCTTGAGTTTTTTTAGTTTAGTTCGATCAATTTGCTTGGAGTTTGTTCTTTGTATTGTTTTTTTGTTGTGTGTGTAGCAGAGTGTAGTGTGAGTGTAATTATGAAGTGTGCAGGGGGATTGGCTGCAAATGCGCTTGAGACTACAGTGAACGCTCGATAATTCGGAAGTTTGAGGGAAATTTCTAGGGAATTTTGAGTTATCAAATGTTTTATAAGAAATTATTTTCAAACATTTGGATTTCTCTATAAAGTTTTGATATTGTTCCCAAAATGTTTCCAATGTTTGAAGAAAAGTCAGAAGAAAGCCAAGGAACTACGGGAAGAGCACTTACTTCATAGCTAGAATTTTTTGGATTTGATGGCATGAAATGGTCATAACCAGAAATCTTTTCTAGTTGTCGAAATTTTTAGTCATTGTAAGAAGGGCCTCGGTGGACCAGTGGATAGCGCACTGTCCCGCCAAATAAGAGGTGCGAGTTCGAGTCCCGCTCATGCCCTTAGGCATGACCCTCCTAGAAAAACTAGGCTGTGGCGTAGGATTTGAAATCCATCCACGAAAAAAAAGCTCTTCAGTGAAGGAAGCTGGAAAAAAAGTGCTTCAGGCTTTGATCCTATAGGGTTGTTAAGGCCTTATAATAATAATAAACGAGCTGTCAGATGAACTAAACTCGAGATAAAGTAAGGCTGAGCATCTGTGGAGCGTTTAAAATTATCACCCTCAAAAAAAAATAGTGTATTATCGGATACGTCATTATTATATTATAGTTTATAGCAATCTTAATGATCCAATTTCTTAGGATCTATCATTATTATTATTGCCTTTCAATTACATTTTCTGATTAACTATATAACTATATATCCTCTAGTGTTATTTTACATAATCCATTTTTACCTATTGCCATTATGCGGCAATTTCAATATCATAGAACTTCCGTGTTTACGATCCGATCGTTCTGAAATTTACAGGATGGATAGCTTTATGACATAAAACTTTGTCCAATTTATGAATTATTGTTAAATTTTCAGGAGGACATAAAAGATCTCTATATTCTGTCTAAATTTCAAGACCTTGGCATAAGTAAATTGTGTATATAAATTCTAAATAGCGACAGTTATATCCATTTCGTCACGGATAATGGAGGGATTATCGAAATTTGAAAAACCCAATCTTACAACTCTTTTATAAATTATAAAGGAACTAAAATTGTGAAAATTCGAAATATGCCTAATTAACGTGCGATCACTGTACTTGGACATAGAAATATGAACACGGAGATGAAGTTGATGAAGATGAAGACCAGGGGAGCAGAAGCTTTACGAAGGTATAGGGAACAGACAAAGCGGAAAATGGATGAATCGGCAAATAGATGCTACAGGACATACAGGATATATAGGAAAATGGCGACATTAGCGACAGTGCGAAATGAAAAATGTACGAGGGAGAACCAAAAACGCTGAAGTGCAATTATTCAAGAAAAAAAGTAGATTTGCTCTTAAGCGATTTTGGTTTTCGAAAAAATTTTGTTTTCAAAATTTTTGATTTTGATTTTGTTTTCGATTTTTTTGATATAAAAGAAGCATTATTGAGCATAATTGACTTTTGATATACACTACCTTGCATAGTTGTTAGTGAAGTAGGGTTGGAAGCGTCTATATCATACACACCTCTGTGGGCGCATTCCTTTTTGAAGTTGAGTCGGATGGGTGTGCCCGAGAGCGGCTTGTTCTTGCGATTCTGTATCTTTAGGCCCACATTGAATGAGGCGGTGCCCGAGCTATTTCCGGTGCAGGGCAGGAATATGCTAAAATCTAGCTTGGATTGACACGACGAAACATTTTACAAACATGATGTGGGCAAATAGAAAACCCCGCCCCAAGCACCCTATCTGACGATCTCGTTACTTACTTTCCTGCTCCGGCGGTATGCGTCCTTTTTTGCTTATCGACAATGTGGGCGCCTTCAGGATGCTCTCGTCCAGCGTCTGCAGACGATCGAAATCATAGAAATACTTGCGTTTGCCCGATTTCCAGGTGAAGTTCACATAGTTCACCTCGGATGGTATCACTAGGTAATTGTAGAATGTCGTGTCACGCATCTCGTTCGTGACACGACCATTGTGTATGGCATAGATGCGATCCGAGTAGCCCTGCGGAAAGTAGAGCGCTGCAAGCATTGTCAGTTAAAACGGTTCGAGAAACTCGATTGGGTGTTACGAGATAAACCGGTTCGAGGTGATAATTATGTAGCGAAAGCTTGTTAGAAGGGTTCATTTATGGATATTTTCGAGTAACAATTGGGAACTAGGCAGAGTGGAAATTGGATGAATCAGTTTATACTTAGGGTACTAAAAGGTTCCACTATTTTGAACCGTTTCTAAGAAACTAAACCCCCTATAAATTTGTCAACAATCGAAGGTTTTTACTTAGGGTAGCAAGTGGTTCAACACTTTTGAACCGTTTCCTTTCAATTTGTTAATTACCAATGAAAGGTTCTACTTAGTAGTAAGTGGGGCATCGTATAGATACCCCGGCCATCGATGGGCAAGTTCAACATCCATCTTATGCTGTGTATAAGGTGGGATCAGCAGACTGTCACGAGGGAGGTAGACCGACGACACTTGATGCGTTCGAGCCGAGCATTGCACGAAAAATGACCGCAATTTTCGGATAAACATGACAAAGTAATTAGTTGGATCTTTAGAACACTTCGTTGGGAAGTCTTATACCACCCGTCGTATAGCAAAGACATACATAGCTCCTTCATGGCTCATGGCCTAGCGGACCAGCACTTTACCCCATGCGAGGAACCAAGGGTTCACAAGAATTGAACCACTTACAAATTGGTTTGTGAACCGGTGCAGTAATCCACTGCTTTAAGTCAGACTTTAAGACAAAACTTTTGATGAACCCACCTTATCCCTTTCCACTGAACCACCTTGAACCGGGTCGGAGCATTTTGAGGGAGGAAGACTCACCGCTTAGCATCTTGAGCTGTTGCTCGTTGATCCACAGCGAGATGCCGTTCTCGTCCCGGTTGTGTCGATTGTTGTTGTTGTTATTGCTGTTGTTGTTGTTGTGATTGGATTGTTTCTTGCGCGGACCACGCCGATGTCCATGTCCGTTGCCAATGCTGCTGTCGCTGTCAGCGAAGTTATCGATGGCATCATCGTTGCGGCTGTGGAACTCCTCGGAGCTAATGGAATCGCCGCTTCTTCTATTATTATTGTTATTGTTTTTGTTATTGTTGTTGTTGCGATTGTGGTGCTGGCGACACTCGAGCGGTGCAATGCACAACAAGATCTGCACAATGAGCATCAGATAGAACCACTTGACAAAGCAACCAAATCCCTGCTGTGGCATATTTCTAGATGAAGAAAATCAAGATCAAAATCAAAATGAGAAAAACAAACATTTTTCAGTTTCAGCTTTCAATTATTATGGAAAATTCAATTTGCCAGCACACCATAGCCCTCGGTCCCACCCCCCATAATCCCATCCGTCATTCCGTCAATCAGGCAATAAATCCATTTGTTTGTTTGCCCAACACACATGCGCCTGACTCACAGATTGACAGATTTGCATTTCCATTTCCATTTGCCAATCGCCAACATCGATGATTAATGCACGACCGCCGACTTTATGCATCAGGTGGAATCGCATTAAGTTCCATAATATTTGATCTCCGCCGACAATTTTCTTATAGGGGCCCTCTCTTTCGGAGCCCCTAAACTACAGTTTGACTTCTGTATACTCCAAAATGCTCAAATTTTGTTCCGAAACGATTGTGTGATTCCTCGAAACTAAAGATTGATCGTAGCTGGGGTCTTTCTGAGACTTCCGTCTGCCATAACTTTGGTACAAGGAACTATTATCTATATAGATAATCTAACAAAATTCAATTTTATCTTAGAGTAGCAAATTTATCAATAAATATCAATACTGATAAAAAAGTTACAAATTTTCGGAATGACAAAAGATAATCCTTCCCTACTTGTGAATTATTTTTTTGTTTCCCCATGGTTAAATTTCTTCATTATCTATTGATCTACCAAATTTTACAGCGATCGGCCCATAAGTACGATATATATGCATCAATCAATTTTACATGCAGCAGGTGAATGGGTATTATTCTGAAAAATTGTTCCTAAATTTGCAGTTCCTTTTAAAAGATGGCTATCAAATAACACTGTAGTGTTTTGGCTTCTTGAAAATGGTCTTAAAACTTTCAGGAAGCTGTAGATAATCCTGGCTCATTTGGTAAGCATAATTTCCTAATACAAATCCAAATGATTTAGAATTTTATATATATACATAATTCTATTCCTAAAATTGTCTAAAATATTCAGATTGATCAATCGTTTATGTAATGTAAAGCGTACTACGTGTTCCTGAGGAATATCCGCACTTTCCGATTTCTGTTATATGTTATAACTTCTCGACGACATCAAGGAAATAATTTAATCAGCATATAAATAACTCGGAAATTCCATTTCAATTGAATTGATAAAAAACCCAAATTTTAATTTCCAATGAAATGGGAAATGTTCTTATTATATACAAAAATATTCCGCTTGAAATCTGCAACATATTTCTGAAAAAACGTGCAGCATATCTGCAATATTTCTACATAGATTTATATGTCCAGTGTGGTTTCCGGAGAAGTCAATGCGATGTCAACTTCTCGAATCTCGAATCATGTGGGTGCAATTAAAAATCCACAAAATTACCAATTAAAATCCAAATTACACATAATTGACATTTCAACAGAACCACAAAAAAGTTAAAAGTAATTGCACTCATTTCCTGGGAACGAACTACCAAATGTTTCTCCACGTTCCAAATAAATATTGTTCATAAAAAAAGTAACGATATGTGCAAAATTTCCGAGTCTGACTTCCCCCCACACATAATTACCATGTTATATGCCTATGTTTCATCTTATTTGGAGATCTTAACTTGTTTCCTGGAACTTGAAGGTTCCTAACTGCCCATACTCTCCAACTGTCCACCAGACCGACCGCCCCCAACTATCTGTGTACCAGCCTAATGCTCTTCTATTCTCTTTGGATCAGTTGAGAGACCAGAACTAAACTATATCTCTTATTCCCGCTCGGATCAAATTAAATCATCCGATCATGTTGAAATTAGTAAGAGCAATAGATAATAGATAATAGATAATAATGGGTAAATATGTGCAAAATTTGAGTTTTAGTTGTAAGGCACCTATGAGATATAGTAGTTCGATCCTTTTGACATTGGCTAGAGCGATAGATAATTAAGAAACATAGTAAAGTGCGTAGTTTCAATCTAAACTAATTGGAAAACGTGGAAAATATTGCAGCTATATACCATAGTATATAGTCCGGATCATTCAGTCAGATAACCCAGGGCAACTGCAGCACTATCAGTCACCATCTGGTTTCTCTCGGTGTACAATTAGTCGTCGTCAAATAGACAAATCACAAAAAATAAGAAGAATAAGAGAAGAACATGATTGAGCAACGGAGCGGTTGGTTGTAAGTGTGGAATGCCTCAAGCGGACCTGATCAGGCCCCGTATCACGTCTGTGGGGTCTTATCAGTTCTAAGATGATACTTAAAATACGAAATACGAAATGAATATGGAATAAATATAAAATAATTATTAATGGAATAGTCAAAACAAATGATGTGAGCTATTTTTATGAGGAGAGTCTACTAAATTAACATCGCCTTCGACAATCTGACAATCTGACACTTGTGACAATTATTGCGTTTTGCGTCTTTATGATATACCCTGGAAATGCATTAGATGTGGCCATAGTACGCGGCTTGATGCTATAAAATGTAGATATAGAGAGTACTTCAGTCAAGGACAGACTATACGACCAATAGTTCCCAATGAACTCAGAGATGGAATGGGTTGGAGTCCCGAAATTTGGTATGTGGATTTTTGTATAACTTGTATAGATAAGATTTATAGTATAGATGATCTAGTACTACAAAATCATGCTCTACATATAGAATATGTTGTAGTTCTTAATGGCAATGAATCACGTTGGAATGCATTGGATATCTCTGGGACTCAAAAGTTCTTAGAACTCTGTATCAGTTGTACCTTATCTGTTTTGGATTATATGCTATATAAACGTAAGACTAAGGGTAATTGATAAAAATGCAAGCAAAAAATCTTTGATTTATGTGGGGTTTCCCGTCTTCGACGTTATTAATTCTCAGAAGATCTCAACTCGATTAGATTTTGATTAGTCTTAATTCTCGAAATAGAACTGACTTTTAATGCTATTCCACAGTCTCTGAGGAGTTTCCTCGGCAAAAACTAAGGGCTCAAAAAGAATCAATTTTAAGTATGAATCTTAGATTTTAGTGTTTAGGTAGGTGCTTTTATACCCTGATCCCAATTGAAAATTTGTATAAAGGGTATAATAAGTTTGTGCGATAGTATGTAACAGGCAGAAGGAAAAATTACGGATTATGTATAACTGCCGCAACTTTTTCGCTTGAGTTATGAAATTTGGTATGTGGGTGCCCATTGAGATTACAGTCGAACTTTCCTATAATGAATCTTGTCGGGACCAGAAAATCAGTTCATTATATAGAAACTTCATCATACAGAAATAATATTTATATACAATGAAATTGGAACGAAAAAGTTGTGTGTTTGAAATCAATTCAGAATAGGGAGGACGTCATTGTATAGAAGTTCATTCGACTGTATTATAAAAGTGACATTAAATTTTCATCATAATTTGATCTGCCGAAAATTAAATAATAGTTCATATATTCTACAGTTCTTACCAACATGATTTGAATTTGGGATTATATAATGATAAATAATTCATGCAAACTATGCTGAAAATTTCAGACCGATTGGATCATAAACACAGATGTTATATCAGGTAGAATCTTAGTGCAGTGATGCAGCGACTTCAAACACAAGATACTTATTGTAATAAGCTAGTACGTGTGTGTGTTTAACAACAGGGTATGTTGTAGTCGCACTCACTCGATTTGTTTTCCCCTGACCATTCTATGGTTGACTTTTGGGGCTCCAAGAAGCATAAGAGGGGGCCTCAGTGGACTAGTGAATAGCGCACTGTACCGCCAAACAAGAGGTGTGGATTCGAGTTCCACTCATGTCAATGGCTTGATACTCCTAGAAAAACTAGGTTTTGGCGTAGGGACAAAAAAAGATTCTTCAGTGAAGGAAGCAGAAATAGAGGCAAATAGTGCATCAGGCTGTGACCCAATGGGGTTGCTATGGCCAAATAATAATAGAAGATTTCATAAACTCTTGTTCAAGAAAAGATTGGATGGATGGAGTCTATTCCAAGAGCGAATTGTGTAATGTGTAATGCCCCGCAGCAGGTGCAGCACGAAGGCAACAGGTCGCACGGGTCGCACGGGTCGCACAGTTGTTTGGGTCAGAGGTCGTGGGTCAGTCAGAGGTTGCATGAAATGAAGACGTGAGCAATGAATCGGTTGTGTCTTTGGACCAGCAGCAGCACATGCCCTGTTCGGACCTGTTGGCCTGTGGCTGGGTCTGGGCCTGGTTGGGATCGGTTGGGCCGGCAACTGGCCATAAGTGGAACTATACATAATTGCGCTGACAGCGACAAGCGAGCGACTAAAAAGGACAGATTAACATTTTAGCGTGAAACCCAAGACAACAACAACAACAACAACAACAACGGGAAGAACAACAACAACAACAACCATGGAGTCAACGGCGGCAGCAACAACAATTTGTTAGCTCTTTACGATTATTGCCTTTCTCACACCTTATTACCAAGAAAATAAAGAAGCAACAACAACAACAACAACACCAACAACAACAACAAATAGACGACAATGAAATGAGAAAATAAAATACAAAAAACAACAACAACAACAACAGCAATATCAGTGAGAAGAACAAGAACAAGAAGCTGCTTCTAGCTGGGATTCTGCTGGGATCTTTGGATCTTTCGATCTTGGCCTGCTGCTGGCTGCGGCTACAAGTTTTGGATTGGTATCAAACGGCTGGTTCGAGTGCCTTTCGAGGCTTACGGCAAGCGAACGGAAGAGAAGCGAGCAAATCGCATGCTCCGCACGCAGAGGCGTAGGCGTAGTGGGGGTAACACTCGGGGGCTGGGAGGTCACTTCGCAAGGCAAGCAATGACAATACCATTTTAACCCCTTCACCATGCCATATCCAATAATCCAAGTAGAACTTGATTAGCCTTCATATACTAGTTACAACCAAGTTGTGATTTTTATAAGGCCATAACAGCCTTATCGGGTCAAAGCATGAAGCACTTTGTCTCCTTTATTTCTGCTTCAAATCCTACGCCACAACCTAATTCTTCTGGGAGGGTCATTCCTAGCAACCTAAGCGGGACTCGAACTCGCATCTCCTGTTTGGCGGGAAAGTGCGCTATCTACTGATCCACCGAGGCCCCCTGGACCAAGTTGTTACCATTCTGAAACCTTATTTTATATTTGAGATTCCGTCCAAGCAGTTCATGTAATGAAAAATATATATCATAGATTTCAACGATGATTATTCAATCAATCTATACCCTGTTTCCATTGAAAAATTTAGAAAAGGCTTCTTTGAAAAAAAATTATAGAGACTCTATAGAGTGTATATATTCCGGATCAATATCAATCGGTTTCAATCGGTTTCGGACTTTAACATGTAGGACTTTCATCTATTCATAGATCTGTCTGTCTGTTCTTATGTTCATCTCTCTCTCTCTCTCTCCCCCTCTCTCTCTCTCTGTACGTATTTCCAAATGTTAATATCTAAGATTCGCATAGGGTCATGAAGCCAGAGATAATGGTCTACATAATCCAGAAAAGATTTCCGAATAGTCTTAAATGTCATCCATCCTCAAGACAACATTGTTTTTTAATGTGGGGCATATCCTAATCAAACGTAATTCATCCTAATATAACCCAACCTAGCCTGACCTAGACAAATAATACTCCTACGCTAAATTAAGATACACAGATCCCTACCAATTGCGTTAATAATACTAAAGATTTGATAAAAGATCTTTAAACAGTGTCCCAATTCATTTTATCAGACTTTCATCAAATTTCACAATTTTAATTTAAAATTTTACTCAAATATTCCATTAGTATGAAATTTAAACAATCTTAATAACAGCTACAAATATAGTTTTGTTTCGCTTTAGTTCAAAATTTTATGTGTAAGACTATCTCCTGAAAGTAGTCTATAAATTTCATAAAGATTACATAATAAACAGTAAAGTTATATTCAGATTAAGTCCTTGACATATTTTCAAAATTTCATGAAAACAAAGACAACAGTCCCTTGCAACTAGAGGAAAATCGAACGATTCATAAAGATTGCATCAAAAATTATGAAGGAAACCCTGTACAAGGTTTACTGAATGGATCGAAGTGTAGACAATGCCCCTCGCTGCAAGGACAACGACGACATTTTATGGATCGAACGTGAGTCTTGATTCCCATTGTGCAACAATCACAACAACTGCAAAGCGGAAATCGGCTTGAATGAAGCCAAAAGACCAAAAGGTTTCCAATTGCAGTCAAGGTCAGGGCTGCCTTTTCATACCCTGTAAGCAGTGAAATTGTACAGAAAGGGTATAACCGATTCAACAGGTTTGCTTGCGACATAGGAATATGTTTGGATGAGAATGTTACTTGAGTTTTTTCGAGAAATTGTTGTTGGAAAATTATCAACAAATGTGATAAAATATTAATCCAATTAAAGTCAATTTTAGGGCTGCCTTTTAATACCCTTTAAGAGTTTGATTGAGACAATTTCATTATTCTTGATAAATTGTCGAAAAAGGGACGAAAGATTAACCATGTCCAAGCTCTCTGACAATAAGATTATTATAGATCGATATCATGAAGAGTGTATTCTTTCGGCATGATAGTTACTATCGAGAGACCTTCGAGAACTCATTCAGAACGCCGAAGAACATGTTAAGAATCTTAAGGATTCTGATTGATCTTTGAAAAAGAATAGAAAAGTAGTCGAAAAAGTGTCATCTGTGTCTTTGAGCAACGTAACTATCGATATTTATATCGATATTTATATATTTCGAAATTTTTACTATCTTTCAGGTCAAAATCGCTAAACTATCTACAAAGTATTATATGTGCCCGAGTAGAAGTTTGGTTGTTTTTTTGAAAACGATTTGATGATGTCTAGGAAACGAGGCTATCAAATTAATGACTATTCCTTGAGTATCATCCATATATATGGCATATATATGAAGAAGTGCAAAGAAAATATCATCTGTAATAGGAAATTGATCTGTCACAAGTACGGCCTCATTCGTGATAGAAGATTATTTTGACTACAGTCCAGTCATTAATTTGGGATCATTGATTTACCCTTAATAAGAGGGGTTATTTCTGATACTACCGATAAAACTATACCGATAAACTATTTTTGACTAAGATAATGAATGATTAAAATCTTAAATATAGGCCCTGGACCCCGGTAGACCAGTAGATAGCGCATTGGCACGCCAAACAAGATGTGCGAGTTCGAGTCCCGCGCATGTCGATTGGCTTGACCCTCCTAGAAAAACTAGGTTGTGGCGTAGGAATTGAAATCCACCCATGTAAAAACAGTTTGTCAGTGAAGGAAGCAGAAATAGAGGCAAATAGTGATTCAGGCTGTGACCCGATGGGGTTTTTATGACCATATAATAATAATAAAAGTCTCTGGAGAAACTACTATCTGGGTCTTAAAGCTTAGTGCAAGACAAGAAAATATGGTTTTATGGACAGATCAACAAACGCTATCGTTTTGCAGGAACACATCCGGTGGTAAACAACCTATTATTGATAGTAAATTTAGCGATAAAATGATTAATAGTTCTGAGGCTCTTGAAAAGTATGAAAAGGTAATTTCTAGGAAACACTCCCAATAGAAGTTTTGGACATTTTTTACAAAACGGGCAGTTTTCTTATATTTTAGAATATGATCTATTTAGTAAACATGGTAAATACTGTGGAAAATATAATATATTATTATATAACAACCCGAACGGGTTAAAGCCTGAAGCACTATTTTCCTTTATTTTTGCTTCTTTCACTGAAGAACTCTTTTTATGTAGGTGGATTTGAAATCCTACGCCATAACCTAGTTTTTCGGGGAGGGTCCTGCCTATCGACTTGAGCGGAACTCGAACCCATAATGCGCTATCCACTGGTCCACCGAGGCCCGGTATTATATCTATTTTGATAATAGATTTATGAAAATTTTGCAAAAAAGTTAAGGCCTTAAAACCAATCAGCGAAACCAAGGGAAACCCTTCTTAAAAGTACTTAAAAGATGCCACTGGTTTTTATATATATGTATATAGACATATATATATATATTTGTATATTTAAGCCGGGACTGTCCCAGGCATTCAAAGTGTCTCGCAGTGTCCAAGAGTTTGTCAAAAGGGGCGCACACAGGGAGAGGAAGGTGGAGCGAGAGGCGATCATAAACAATCCATGGACAATATAAATGACAACAACAAAAATATATATATTGTATATATATATATATATATAAATAAAATATAATAAAATAAGGTAAAAAATAAGAAAAAAAAAAACGAAATGAAAGAAGAACAAATTGTTGCCAAAAGGAGTCGACAGACGACGGACGACGGACGAGAGACGTTAACTGAGGTTCTCAAGAGGAACTCAACAATGCCAAAAGGCTGTCTACACATTGCTACGGGGTTTGGGCAGACGCGGACGTGGACGTGGACGGAAGAAGGGAGATGAGAGATGGGAGATGGTAGACGTGGTGGATGGGTTAGGGGACGGTAACTGGAACTGGCAGTGCGGCGACTGGCACTTGGGACCAATTCACTGGCTACCGATTAAAACGATGCTAACAATAACAACAACAACAACAAACAACAACCAACACTTGCAGCGTTGTTTGCTTAATGAAATACAACAACAAACAGCAGACAGCCAAAGCAACAATAACAACAGCAACAACGCCGACACCAACACCAACACCAACACCAACAACACGAGCACCAAAAACACCTTCAGCAAATACTCGTAACCAGGCAGGAGGCAAACAGGCAACTGACCAAAGCAACACCAAAACCGGTCATAGCCGACTCTTAGATGCTCTGCATGAAATACTGAAATTCTAGAATTGAGTTTCGAGAGAGTATCGAGAGAGTGGCTTGGCAGGAGTCTCGGTGGACCAGTGAATAGCGCAGTGTGGGTTCGAGTCCCGTTCATGTCGATAGGCAGGAACCTCCTGGAAAAACTAGGTTATGGCGTAGGACTTGAAATCCACTCACGTAAAAAAAAAGTTCTTCAGTGAAGGAAGCTTAAATTAAGGAAAATAGTGCTTCAGGCTTTGACCCGATAGGGTTGTTATGGCCATATAATAATAATAATATTTGGCTTCTCCTAGAAATGTTGATGTTGATTAGAGGCTATTTCTGTCTTTCAGAGCAAAATTGCTCTCAAAAGTGTTTTGTAAAAGTATCATCTGTAACCTAGTTCATACTTGGTTGGTTTTTGAAAAACGATTTGAAAATGTAGTGTAGAAGGCGAGATAATTAAATTATAGAATATGTCTAATACATACATAAATGATCTATATACAGTCCAACTTCCTTATAATGAATCTTAACGGGAGCAGAAAATCACTTCGTTATATAGAAACTTCATTATACAGAAATTATATTTATATACAATGAAATTAAAAAGCAAAAGTTGTGTGTTTGAAATCAATTCATAATAGGGAGAGCTTAATTGTATAGAAGTTCAGTATTGAGAAGTTCGACTGTATAAACATAGAGTCTGTACCAGAAGTTTCGTGAAAATATCATCTGATTTTTCAGATTTAATTCCTTTAGGGCTTAGAGACAGATGTTATGATTGGTGGGTATAGGTTCCTGGCCCTAAGCCCTTAAGGTATTAAATCTGAAAAATCAGAGCCAGAAATCATATACGAAATGACTTTAAAACCCGAAATTTTCAATCAGCTTAGAAAAGATTTCCCATTGACCTAAAACATGGGTATTTCAGAATCTTGACTAATCAAATGTAGGAAGAAGTCGTGAAAAAGTGATAATGTATGAAGTTCAGATGTTTTATGCATAATATTGCTGGAAATATTATGGATGAAAAACAACTTTTAATGAATTTAAACGATAACCAAATGTACAAAGATTCCGGATGACAATTTTTCCCGATAATACCCAAAACTTCTGTTAATAATATTTCAATAGATATAACAAATTTATCCACAGAACCCGGTTGACGATTTATCCGGACATAATCTAACAAATCACATTAAGTAAGGTTTCGAATCGAAAATTTGGCAAAAAAAAAAACAACGATGGTCCCGATTTTAGCTAAAAATGAACATATTAAGTTTAAGATTCGGAAAACTTGGAGAAAAAATAACCGGATAACTCGGATCAAAACACTCGGTGTTTTATGCTCACAAAGTATTACGGTTACGGTTAAGGTAAAGATTGACTATAAAATACCTATGAAGCCCTAACATTCAAGATTTAGGGATCCAAAGTAGAAAATTTAAAACTGATTTGACTCTATAAGAATAGTTTGAGATATTGTAGATATTGAAACTGCTTGAAAAAGGGTAAAAAAAAGCCTTAACAACATGTTGCATGATATTGGCCATATGCCGGCTGTTTGGCTGGGTGTCTATAAAGATAGAGGCCAAGAGGCAAAATACACAACAAAACTAACAACAACAACACGAAGAAGAAGAGGAAGAACAACAACAACAATGATGACTGTCTCCAAGTGGGCTCAAGTACCGCTGCCGGCGTCGCTGCCTGCGTCGCTGCCTGCGTCGCTGTTGCAGGCGGTCAAGTAGCGAGCGCGAGACAAGCAGGCTGGCCAAGACGGACGCAGCGGGACGGACGGACAGGTGGACGGTGGGACAGGCAGGTGGACAGTGGGACAGGCAGACGGCGTTGGGAATGGTATGGCAAGGCAACGTAAGGCAAGGCATCGCATGGCATCGCATGGTATGGTATGGTATGACATGGTATGGCTTGGCTATGGCTTGGCTATGGCTTGGCTATGGCCCGGTATGGCTCGGTATGGCCTGATATTGCTACGTACGTGAATGCATGATGCGCACAGGGGTTAAGAGCATGCGCAGGGGGGGCACGAGGGGAGCAGCAAGACGTGCAGACGCGCAGCAGCAGCGGCAGCAGCAGCAGAAGCAGCAGCTACTTCAGAGAAACAGAACTCTGATTTCTGATTTTGCGATTGTGTGTGAACAGGTATATATATATATCTATATATATATATATGTTTATGTATATGTATGTATGTAGCTGTGTGTGTGTGTGTGTGTGTGTGTGTGTTGTGTGTGTGCACACACAATCGAGATTGAGAAGTTTTCGCACAGAATATTCCCCATTTGCCTGGCTTTACGCTCACAGGAAGCATACACAAGTGCCCAACCGGCCGGTCTCTTGGGACCCCAACAACAACAACAACATCGTGCAAGGTGTCAGTCATATCGGTTCCTCTGCTCCTCCTCCTCCTCCTCCTCGGCCCAGCCCAGTCCCAGTCCCAGTGCCAGCTCCAAACAGCGTTAACTCGGAGCCGTGTGCCCCGCCGCCTTGTTGGACAATGACTTTCACGCCTTTCAAGCGCGCCAAAAAGGCAAACAATAAATATTACATATAGATATATATATATATATCTAAAATATATATATATATATATAGTCGTATATATATATATATATATATTTATATAACAAGTACAGGCGGCCAGGTTAAGGCTAAAATACACTTGGCAACTGCCATTGGGGAGACAATCAGGCACCGCCGCCAACAGGAAAGCCTCGGCTCAGGCTACACTGGAGAAAATTAAAGGGCTTCTACGAACATAAGATATAAGATATATGCTTAGGCAGTAAAACTGATGAGATCTATAGAACATGTTCAGAGTCTGCCAAAACTTAAGCTAGGAACCGCAAGAGAAATGAGCTCGTCGGCATCAAGTTATGAAATGAGAATTATAATATACGATATATGATATACGTATTTCAAGGGATATAGCAGAGCTATAGTAAGAAGTAGAAGAATAAGACGAAAGACAAAAAGTTACTTCCTGTATGTTCAGAAGGAAATCAATTGGACCATGTCCATCAGATTGTGTAATCTTCTTTTTGTCCATCGTTCTATCCATATCTCTATCAAGGTCTTTTATTTTTGAGTCCTCTGTCTGTCCATCTATCTGTCTATCCGTCTGTCTGTGATTCTGTCGGTCCATCTCTTTATTATCTATAGTTCCACTGAATTTCCAAGGGATCAAACACTACATCATATAACTGCCATACAACTAACATTTTGTCCATATTTCCCATGTTTTTCAAGTTATTCGATTGAAATTTCACCCACACTAACTAACAGTCTCTTATGCCTATATTTTCCGTGTTTTCAATCTTGAGGCTTGGACTTTGACTCTTTTGTATTCACTTAAGTTTCTTGATTTATCTATTGCTCTTTATTATTATTATATGGCCATAACAACCCTTCCGGGTCAAAACCGGAAGCCCTATTTTCCTCTATTTCTGCATCCTTCACTGAAGAACATTTTTATGTGGGTGGAGGATTTCAAATCCTACACCACAACATAATTTTTCTAGGAGGGTCATGCCTAAAGGCATGAGCGGGACTCGAACCTCCCACCTCTTGTTTGACGGGACAGTGCGCTATCCACTGGACCACTGAGGCCCTATTGCTCTTTGCTATTTCAAAATATCAAACTACATTGTTATATACAGGGAAACTCGTAACCTTATTACCTCTTAAACGACCCACTTTCGACAAATACCATATTAAAGCTATATAAAATATAATTTTAGTTTTGCTCAGAATTTTCAATATTTTCCTTTGATCAAGCCTTAAAGCTACAAACATTTCCTAAATTTTCTTGTGTTCTAACATTACACTAAATTTCAAAACTAATGATCGATAAAAACAAAAGAACTCTATTTAAATTTAGTTCTAAATGCTCAAACATTTATGAGTTATTAAATAATAATTTAAGGATGCAAGAATGTTTTTGATGGTTTTGAGGCAAACATTATAGAGAAGAACATGTCGACTTTTAATAACGTATTAGAGTCTTATAGGGTTCTTTTTCCCAAAAAGTTTCTCCCAACAAATCTTGTAATCATATTCCATACTTTCTGTACGAATTGATCTATTGGTAGAATGCCGGGATGTGGTGTAAATCGTGTTTAAGCACGTTCGGTTCGTTTGTTTAAATGATTATAAGGATGGTTATTTTTCTTGTTTTTCTGAATTTTACTCTATTCATAATAATGTTTGAGGGCCCTATAGAAAATTCTATACCTGCTCAAAAAATTATATTATATTTGACTACTTGAAACCAAGCCAAGTGTTTTCGGACAATTTAAGCTATAGACAGAACAATTTTTATATGCTATAGAAACCGGAAACCTCAGTGGACTAGTGGATGGCGCACTGTCCCGTCAAACAAGAGGTGTGGGTTCGAATCACACTCATGTCGACAGGCATGACCATCCTAGAAAAACTAGGCTTGAAATCCACCCACGTAAAAAAAGTTCTTCAGAGAAGGAGCCGAAATAAAGGTGCTTTAGGCTTAAAGGCTTGGATCCGATAGGGTTGTTACGGCCATATAATAATAATAGAAACAGGTGTTTACTATACTGTATAAGATCAAAGCAGACTTATATCATTATCATAAGATTTAGCAATGTTTACCCAACTTTCTAGTTTTCCAATAGACATTTGTTTTTCTCAGTGTATTTATGCACTTGGTGCTTGAGGATCATTTAGTTCAAGCTCAGCTGATTACTCAAGCTTAAGGCTTCATAACACACACACACACACACACACACACACACAGGAAGACACATACACACATATACACATATACACATACACACACACACACGCCTAGGGAAGCTCAATTAGTGCTCAGGGTCAGGTTGGGGTAAGAAAGGCTTCGAAATTTGCACATTATGCAATATATTATTTAAAAAATATATATTTATATACATAATATTATATATACTACATATATATTGTAATCATTTGGTATTTCGATCGTTTGTTAGCTTCGATTTTTACGTTTTTATGTCGCACTTTCAGTTTTTCAATGCAGGCAACATGAATATAAAATCATTTGGTGCCAGACTATAAAATACCCTAGAACTATGTGCAAAATGTCACAAATGTGTAAGAGCAATTAGAAACATAAGTTATAGGAAATTATAAGCTAAATTTTCTTTGATTTTTAAAATCAAATTGTTTGAAAACCATGCGAAAGATCATTTCTGTATGAATTGCGGAAGAAATTTGATTTAAAATTTGGTTCAAATTTGATGAAATATTGGTTCACATTTGATAAAAATTTGGTTCAAATTTGATGAAAATTTGGTTTGAATTCCGATAAAATGTCAATATTAAAGCCAAAATCTTGAAAAGATTTTTAATTGCACAATTTCGACTCTATGAAATTGTCCGGAAAAAGAAATATTTAAAAAAAAAAAGATAAATAAGAAATTATCTTCGGCTTTTTACACGCTTTTCGAAGTTAGGACCAGAATATTGATGATAAAACCCCAAAACAATTAAGATTTCATTCCCTACACGGATTGATCTTCATAGAAGAAAATTCAACCAAGTTTGCGTCAATTCAATTCGACCGACCAGATACAATATATATGGCCCGGTCCGTTTGAAATTTGGTAAAGCGATGTATAATAATGAGATGGAAGAATATGTAGATGCAGCATTAAAAACCTTGGAAATATGACCAAATCCGATATATGATATTGTAATTCAACCCATTTTGAATTCAATCGAGAGATACAAAAAAGGATCTAAAGAGTATTTAAAACTTTGATATGATAGCTTTATGATACTCGTATAGCGGTACGATACTGTCGATAATTTGGTGATTCGATAGATAATATAGAATATGAAGTTCCCGTAAAATATCAATCAGATAACTTTACTATAACTCCAAGTCATACTACCCGCCCTGCATTGCATATTTACAGGGTGTCTTTTTTCTTTCAAAGTGCGCTCAGTTTGCAAGGCGACTTCAGCATGAAGCACGAACATGATCATTATCATTATCGTTATCATTATCGTTATCGTTATCATTATCATTATCATTGCGATGATGATCGGCAGCGTTTTATTAAAATCGATCGACAGGCAATCAAGTAAATGATGCGCACATCGCACATCGGGCATCGGGCATCTTCTTAATTGAATCGGGCGATCGTTGATTGTGGTGCGCGCTGGATCCGATTCGGGGGGATTCGGGAATGCAGAATCGGGGGATTGGAACCGTTGGGAACCGGGCAAAGGCGCTGTGCAAATTGTTTTGTCTTTTTAGGCTCTTTCTTTAATCAAACACACAAAATTCACATAATTCTTACGATTACAAAAAAAAATTCAAATTTTTGCACACAAAAAACAGCAACAAAATGCACACAAAACTCACATAATAAATAAGATTTATGTTTTATAATTTATATAACAATTCACATTGGTTTCTTTCTTTCATTAATGTAACATCAACAAAACAGAAAAAAGTGCGAGATTTTTGCAAAAAAATCAATCTTGCGTTTTTCTTCGCTTCCGAGCGGTTCTCCTGCGCGTTGTACCGTTCGTAACCGTCGACGAGCATTAACTTTTTGTTGATCCATTGGCGCAGTGTGCAGTGTGGCCGGCGGGGCAAAAACTGCTAAAAAACGACAAAATACCAAATTGGATGCAGACTTCA
This sequence comes from Phorticella flavipennis, assembly GCA_037040045.1. Classification (NCBI taxonomy): domain Eukaryota; kingdom Metazoa; phylum Arthropoda; class Insecta; order Diptera; family Drosophilidae; genus Phorticella; species Phorticella flavipennis. Next base: position 138,042 of record JBANCY010000003.1, read on the forward strand.
GTTAACAGCTGTTAGTTAGCAGCGGATAAGCCAAGCTGTTCCTATAAGAGCTGTAATGTAATACTTATGCTTAAATGTTATTTTGAGACTTTTGTCTTTATATATTTATATTAATTATAATATATCGGGGTTCGATTCCCACTCTTAGCGAGAGCATTACCCTCCTAAGGGGAACCTAGATTGTGGCATAATATTCGAAATCTTCGATGAACGAAGCAGAAAATATAAGGTAATATTGCTTCAGGCTGTATTAAACCTCGAGCCATGTCGAGTGTGCAGTGTGAAGAATTGTAGGAAAAAGATATAATTTTCCCATTCTTAATTTAAGGAACTACATTTAAATTAAAAACGTTTTTGTGTTTACTTTGCAATAAGTACTTAAGTCGACAAAGCAAGTAATTTCAATGCCCACCTAAGCCAATACGATTACTCTTTTGCATGCATATTTATACTAGCGCCAAAAAGAGGTGGCAAATCGATAAGAAATTTTCTTTAAAATTAACTTTCAAAATTTTTTAAACTTGTTGCATATTTCAAGGCGAAAATTGCAGCGACGGGAAGATTTCAAATTATTTATTGCATAGGCAAAGGAGCAGTTTATAAATATTAGCTAGGTATTATGGATTTCGGGGCCGTGATGTCTTGTCTTTTTATAAATTTCAAGATTTTTCAGCTATTTTTAATATTATCTCTTTTTAAGAATTTTTTAGATTTTCTTACACTTCTTTTTCCGTTCATTAATAATTTCATTCCTACGATGAAAACTCGGCAACACTTAACTACCCTTCTCATTTGCCAAGAAATTTCGGTCATCCAACCTTAACTTAAGTTTAGGAACCCAAAAAATATCCGGATAATCTGTGATTAATAAATAAATTTTGGACAGGGCAACCTATAAGAGATTTTTATTTTCTTCATGAAACGAAACTTGGTTCTAGTTCATATACCGCCAGTTTTCCAAAATTTTCCTAATGGGGGATTACAATATATGGAGAAATAATAATACCAAAAAAACAACACTGATTTTATGGATATTGTTGAAATTTTGGGGAAACACATTAAAAGTTGGCTCAAGGCAAAACGGTCCTCGAACACTTTTAGGATTGAGGGTTTTGATAATAAAGGGAGACTGTTAGGGTGATCTGGAGAGTGGAATATTGACAATCTTCACATAGATTATATACACTTTCGGTAGAAAAAACTTACAATACCATTAAACCCAGTCAAAAATTATTTTCATAAAGGAAAAATACATTTATTTTGTAGCTATTTGTTTTTGTTTTTTGTTTTTTTTTTTTGGGTTTTAGATTTTCTTTTTTGTTTTTCTTACAAATAAATGTATAACATTTAGTTACAAATACATTTACAATCGAAAATTGCTCTACTTTGGGAAGGAAACAGAAAGACAATAATATTATGTATATTGTATATAAGAACTAAACGGTTAAACTAAATATATAATATGCGAAACATGTACAGAAAATGTGAGGAAAGTAAAGAGAAAATATAGAAAACAAAAAAAAATAATATAATTGGGAAAGAAGTTAGGATTATTATGTTAGGTTTAGCTTAATTATCAGATTTGATGCGTTTTGTAATATCTTTTAAAGTAGTTTTGTAATTGGATTTTACAATAGATTACAATACATTAGATTACATTACATATACAATACAATACATAATTCAAAATTTTCGATTATTAAAAAACTGGTAACTTCTTTTTTTTTTGGGGGTTTTTCTTTTCGGTTTGTTTTTATGAAATATACATCAAAAATTGATAATAGGCACATACAAAGCAATGACTAAATCAGAGATATCAGATTATATATAGTATATATCGTATATGGTATATATAGTGTATATAGCATTACATGCCTCACATACATACATACATACATATAAGTAGTAATTGTTTAGATTGATACTCAATACACCCTGTACCCATTAAATTGGAACAAACTATATACTATATATATATATTAGACCTATGATAAAAAAAACTTCAGATAAATAAATATATGTAGAAGAACGGCAATCAGGGTTGATTATCACCCTTAAATCGGAAAAGATGCGGAAAATTCTGGGAAATCAACTAAACTCAACACAATTCTGGGTACTTGATATGCAGTATAATTTCCGGAAATGCAATTTTTTTAGCCACTATCAAAAGTAATGTCGAAAATGTAACATCTTTGGTTTTGTTTTTTAACGAGAAACTCAATCCGTATGCTACTATCGAAAAAATATCGAAAACGTATCGAGAAAGTAACAGTTAGCTAAAACGCACATCTTTTTCGTGTGTTTCTCTGGTTAAAGTATGACAAGTACGTCTATAACTTTGGTTTACAACAGAATTAGGGTACAGGGCAACTGCTAGATGAGCTCTTGAATCTGGCTCAAAATTTTCATTTTTTGGTTTTTTTCGTATTCCTCATTAAATTTTGATTCAAATTTATCGATAGATAAATATTTAAACTATGCCACATTAAATACAAATTACAAAAAAAAAATATATATATATATTCATATCCTTTTTTCTTTTTTTGATCTGTTGCCAATTCCTGCCTAAGTAAAATCCTAAAAAAAAATTAAACCCATAAAAATCAAGTCAAAACAATTTGAAAATATCGGATTTTTTCTTTTTGGCCACAGAAAGTTTTGACTTGAATTTTAGCTAAGGAACATTTTTTTTAGCTGTGACATAGTATCAGGTGTATTTCTGTATATATCGTATGATCTCTGTGTGTGTGTGTGTGTGTGTGTGTGAGTGTGTGTGTGTGTGTGTGCTAAAGTTTCAATGAAATACTACTACATATACACATATATATCTATCGGTATATATATGCATATACACTAAAAAGACAGTCTTGTTTCTATGTGCGTGTTTGTGTCGCCGTGTTCTGTTCTGATCAGAGAGGAAAGTGTCTCTAACTGCATGAACGCGAGTGTATATCATATTTATATATATCATTTTCTTTTCTATATATATATATATATATGTATATATAATATATTATATATATGCTTAGTTAATTACATACACATATAAAGCATGGAATTAAATGTTAGAATACTTAAAAAAAACAATCAATTCTTATCGCTTTTTATCTTTATCTTCATCTTTTCTTCCTCTTGTTTTTGTATATCTATTTTATCTTTTGTACACTTTGCCCAGTTTTGTAGGTAATTTTGTTTATCAGTCAAAACCCTGCAAATATAAAGTATTTTTCTTCATCTTAGCCGAAATATTCTTGAAATTTTTGGAAATTAGCTGAAAAATCCTATTCACAATTTTACAACTCAGCAGATCTTAAGTTTCAGCCTCTATAAATCATTATGCTTTTGAAACCAATATTTCCACATCACTTTTCTACCCTTGAATCGTAAAACCACTCACTTGCTTTAAGTCCAAAACTTTTTAGCTTAACAGATTTTAAGTTTTGTCTAGATTTATTTTTTCCATTCTTTATCAAATTTTTCAAAAGGTAAATCCATTTATAGTGCTTTTAGTTCAAAATTTTTGCCAATTTTAGCCAAATATGGCTAAAGCTTTAGCTGTAAAGTCGCTACTTTTGTAAGATTTCCTTTCGATCAACTATAGAACAAACTTAGATTGATTTCAAAACCATTATTTTTTCAAAATTTTTAGGTATAGACTTTCGAGCTAAGCTAAAGGTAGCTAAATTTTAGCAATAAAGTAGCTAAAAGAAAATAGCAGGACTAACTAAGGAAGTGTTTCCAATTCATATGCCAAAACGAAACTCATAGAAATTACTAGATTTTAGCTATAAAACGTCAAGTTAAAAAATTTAATCTATAATTATATTATTATTATTATATAATTTTTATAATTATAATTGAAGAAAATGATTTCAGCTGTAATAATGGCTTTAGCAATGTCGTCAAAATTTAGCTATTTTTGTTAAAATGGCGCTTTCACCCTAAAAAAAAAGGTGGGATTTAGTTAGGATACTGGAAAAAGCTATGACGCCAACACTAAGCTAGATTGGTTAAAACAGCGTTTTTCAGCAAAAAAAACTAGATTTGGCTGTGAGAATGTAAATAGCTATATAGCTATAGCCAACATTTAGCTACATTTGTTAAATGGCAAACACTAAGCTCTTAATTTGTTTGTTGGAAGCTTTTGTAGCGGTTTCAAGCTAAAATATTGTTTTATTTATTTATTAAAGGCTTTTATAGCTTAAACGGAATTTTTTTAGCGGTTTTAAGGTAAAAATAGCTTCATGTTTGGTAAAATGCTTGAAGTTTGCCAAGAATTAAAGAGTATCTTTAATACAATTTCTGAGCAGTAAAGTAAAAGCTTTAAGATGTTAAAGTGGCTGGGAATATTGAGTAAAGCTTTAAAAATTAGCTTTTAAGGCTGTTCGAGCTGTTAAAAGTGGCTAAGAATATTGGGTAAAAGCTTAAAATGAGCTCTTCAGACTGTTTAAGTTGTTAAAGTGGGTTTGAATCGCAAAAATATGATTGAAAATTCATTTCAAAGCTTTTGAAAGAATAAGCCAGCTTTCATGTGCTTTTTCGAAGTTTTCTGCTTTCGAAGTGGCTTTTTGTAGGTTCAAAATTTTTCATATTTGCAGGATTAAGACCAATAACTTTGTGTATATGCAAGTGTATGTGTGTGTCGAAAAAGCTTGGACATCTCCTGTCAGCAACTGCTGCCTTTGTTACTGCCAAATGCAGCGCAAAAAGCAGGTGTTTGTTGGCTGCCGCCGACAGGCTGGGCTGGCTGTGTATCAAATGATGTAAGCAACGTGCATGACATATGTATATAATGTATATATATATATATATATATGTATCTAATGTATACATGATATATCATACATATAACATTTTGTTTTTATCATAAAGGTTCAGCTCTTAACTTAACTAAATATACAATTTTCTGTGTAGATTTGTTTGCGCTTCGTTTTCAAAGTATTTCAAGGGAATTTCTATAATATCTGTATATAGTATATGTATATGATATATATATATATATATATATATATATAGTTGGCTATATGCGTTAAAAGCAATTTTTCTTAACTTTTTTGTAACTTTTCAAGTTGATTCGTTTTTTGAATTTTTTTTCTTTTCTTTTCTTTTCTTTATTTTTATGTTTTGAGTATGAAATGAATTTTGATTCGATTCGATTTCGATGAATAATGAACTAGTTCCGTGTGCATACAGCTTGAAGATGATCTAGTTTTTTTGTTCTTTTCCATTTTTTGGGGCACTACAAAATCGAGTCTCATTAAATGAATGCGAGGTGGAGGTAAATTAGCGGTTTTATCTTTAACCCCAGATGCCATCAATTTTTGCCAAAAATCTCATCTTAACTGCTATAAAAACATTTTCAATTTTCAATTCACATTTAATTTTGTTAATTATAATATATGTATATATATATATTTTTTTGTTTTTAAACCAGACAAAAAAAATTGTTTTTAATTGACTAAGCTACATTTAATTTAAGTTAAGGTTTAACTAGTTCGATTGGAAATGACATTAAAAGACTACACAAAGCACGTGCTTATCATACACCGAATACAATAATACGCATGTTCATCTAGGGTTAAAATTCTCAATTTGATTTTCGTTTTTGTTTTTTATTTACAATCAGCTGACGTTACAACAGGGTGCCCGGAAGAACTTATCGTTGACTTAGATGATTTTCGAATTAGCCTCAATTTGTAGAGCGGCTAAAAAAGGCCAGGGAGATAGCTTTAATACACTTTAAAAGCTGCTAGAAACCTTTGAAAAGGGTTTGATGTGACTTTAGAGCTTGTTCAAAACTGCGCTTAAAATATACGTTGAAAGCTGTTCTTAAGCTTTGAAATGTGCTTTCAGATCATTTAAACATGTTGAGTATGTATATAGATGGTTCAAAAGCTTTTAAGATTAACTTCACAATCAATGTGCTTGAAAATGCAAAGCTTTCTATAACTTATCAAAAAAAAATCAAATAGCTTTACCTAAATGTGCTCTTCAGCTGCTTTAAAAGTACATTTTCAAAGTATTTTGCCTTAAAAATATCAGTTTCTAAAGCATTAATAAAAAAGTAATTTTTAAAAGATCATTAAAGCCGAACTGGATCATGTAATTTTCAAGCCAAAAAGCTGCGATAATGTAATTTTAAAGGGGCTGATAAGGAATTTTCAAAAACTCCATTAAAGCTTTTTAAAAACAGCAACTTCAAGTTTTGAAAAACTTTAAAAACACATTGCGAAATCACCTAAAGATGATCTTCAGCTGTTTTAAAAGTGCATTTTTGAAAACTTTGCCATAAAATGTAATTTTCAAAGTTTTTATAAAACAGAAGTTTTAAAGTTTTAAAAGCTCCAAAGTAAAAACTAAAAAACTATAAAACTTTCAAGCCGTAAATTTGAGCACATATTTTTAAAGGTGTTTAAGAGCTTAAGACAATGTGCTTTTGCTGTGGATAAAGATCTTTAAAGCTTTATTTTGGAAGCTTTCGGAACATTTGCAAGTTCTTTAAAAGTTCTAAAGGAAGTAAACATTATAAAACAAAAAGTCATAAATTATGTAGTTAAAAGCTTAGGTTCAGGCTCAAAATGTGTGAAGAAGAGTCGCAGTGCAAATTGCAGCTAAGAGTTAGGTGGATATGCTCATGACAGTGGGCTGGATAGACCTATTTGTAACGTACAGCTTTACAATTTAAGATCTAAAAACTTCCATTTTGGGCTGTATGCACAAAATTCAACAATATCAATAAAATGCTGAACCAATGTAAAAGTTTTGGAACAACTTCAGGGGGCGTGTGGGCGTGCCAATGTGTGTGTGGGCGTGTGGACGTGCATGTCAGTATTTTCGATTATACAATAAGTTACAATTTGGTATTAACTAGATGATTGTATACTTTGTTTAGGGTTTTTTTTATCCTATTAAAAACACACATAAACTTGTTTTTCTTATTTTTTTTTTGATAAACTTTTCATTAAGATTTCTTGCCGATTTGATTTTTCCCACCACATAAAATTCCAAAAAAAAAAACACAAAAATTTGACGACAACATTTTGAAAAATTCGTTGTTAATACAGAAAAAAAAAAATAAATTAATTTACAAATGATATAGGATTTTTGTAGTTGTACGTCAATGTTGTTGTGTGGGTGGTAACTAGGTTAACCTCTAGCATATATAGCTTGAATATTACGAATACAGATATACATAATACATATACATATATATATTTATATAGGTATAATTCCTATAGTAGTATTACATGCAGGCCTAGTATGTTTCTTTTCTTGGTATTTTAATTACAGATCTCTTAGTTGTGCGTCAGATGTATTTGTATATATTTATATATATATATATATTATAGTATTTAGGTACATATTATGTGTTTGATGTACATATGCAAACTATGGCTATATATATGTATATATATCATACGTATTTAGACAGTTTTTAGACATACGTTATTATTTTCAGACCCAGTTAAGAATAGTTACGGCATTTTTAATCTTTAACTTTTAACTTTATCTTCTTGCTTTTTTTGTTTTTATTGGTTATGTCTATAGAAGTTATACATAGACACACACACACATATCTTAGCCGATCTAGCCATATATCTGTGTCTATATGCATAACTAACCATTGCACTATTTATGTGGCTTTAGCTCCTGCTCTGTAGACTAATAGTTGACTTGGCGTCTTCCACGTGGCTTTATGCGCTCCGATATCTGCCACATCTCCTCCTCGCCCATAAAGTCCTTGAAGTTATCGAAGAAGCCAATGATGCGCTCATTACGTCGAAAGGGATAGGCGCTGCGAGTCGAAAATAAGTTTCAATTAGATCATATTAATAGATCATAGGGTTATACTTACCATTTTTTGAAACGTTTCATATTAACAATGATATTGTATTGTTGCCAACGTTTGGAAAAGTTAATAACGCCCTTGGACATATAATCCTGATTGCCCACATGCACAAAGGTCAGATCCTGTAGCACCAGACCGCTGGAAAAGGTAAAAAACCATATAAGTTTAATAAAAGTCAAGATTTTAAAGAATCGACAAATCAACCATTTGGGAAACATCATAGTACCACTTACATATAGGGTATGCAGGGCGGATTTGTTTCGGCCAACGCCTGTCGATAGGCACGAAAACTGGAACTTGAATCGATCAAAGCACAAAACGAGCGCACCTCCTCGGCAATGCCCTTTTGCCATTCCAATCTGGAAGAGGAAAAAATTGGATTAGAAATTACGTATAAGAAGAAAGGGAATATCTAAGGATAAGAAGATTTTACACTCTTTTTCGAAATTGGCGGCAATGGCTTTTTTAATCACAGCTTTTCCTCTCTACCGATTTTAAGTCTTATGGTAACTATATTATAGAGTAATCTGATCCGTTTAAAACTTGTTGGAATGATAGACAATAAAAAACTTAAGAATCTATTAAATTTCAATTCAATATCTTGAAAACCATGGGTATTATTAGCAAAACCGACTGTATGAAGCTTCAATCCAAAAGCTCGAGAAACATGGGAAATATGAGATATGATATAGTAGTCTGATCCATTGCAAATTTTGTGGAATGATAGATTATAAGGAACTCTAATCATTTGCGAATTTTGAAAGCAATAGCTTAATAAACTTGAGAAATATGGGCAAAACCGATATTTGGTATGTATGTGAGCTATACGGTATAGTTGTCTGATCTTTCTGAAACTGGAATCACTTGAGAAACATAAGAAATGTGGGCTTTTGGAGCTATATGATTTAGTGACCCGATTCTTTTGAAATTAGAGAGAAAGATAGATAATAAAGAAACTCAAAGGTAAGAAACATAAAAAATATAAGGAAACCAAAAAGTAAGAACCTTACTGAAATTGGAAGAAATTATAGATAATGAAGGATCTCAAATTTTTATACAATTGCTTGGTACCATGGGAAGTATGCGCAGCTATATAATATAGAGTTCCGATGCTATTGAAATTTCATGAAATTATATCTATTTACTTCGAAAAGAGTATAAAAATTTGCACTGTTTCTGCTTCTAAAACTGGGGTGTTACTAACCTTCTTATGGGGCCCGAATCGAGGGCTGATAATAGCGCCAGATATGAGTTGTAATTGTTCATTTTGCGTAAATGTTTCATGATCTTAATAAACTTATTAACATGCTTCTCACGCTCCTTGGCATCCTGTAGCCGTAATATTTTCGATCTTGCCCAATAGGACATTTTGTTAAAGTGCTCGGTGAATTTATTGAGATTGGGTGACTTCTCCTCGCACTGATCTTTGGCAAATAATAATACTTCGGGTATCTCGATTTTCTGGAATAGCTCCGCGTCCAACAGGGTCATCTGTTCGGCTATTTCCAATGACTTTAAGTCCAGCAAACTGAGCTGATTGCCGCTATTTCCGCCGCCGCCGGTGCTCCCGCTGATCAGCTGTTCGCGATCCGGTACATAGGCGTAGCTCCGCTGATCCTTATAGATGGTGACTTTCTCAACGAACTTGTTACGCAACAATTTGGCCAAATACAGTTGACCGGAACAGACCAGTTGGTAGACAAATTCGACCAGTAAACTGAGCAATTGACTGGTTAAATCTGTTGAGCTGTGTTTCGTAGTGAAAAATGAAATCGATAAGTTAGTATATATGTTATCGATATATAAAAATAGATGGTTAAATATTCAATATGTTATTTTAAACAATTTTCAAAATATTTATGAACACCTCACTGGCTAAACAAAAAGTTATCGATATCTCAACAGTTTTCAGCTAATTATCGATAGTCTTAACGATAGGTATATGAATACCTTTTCAAATTTGATTTGTTCTGAAAATTCTTTGTCCATAAAAAACTTGTCGATAGTTAAACTGTTTTAAAATAGAAAATATATAATTTTAAGCCATCGAACTATCGATAGGTACACTTTTTGCTATTTTAGTTATATTAAGTATTTGCCAAAGATTCCTAATATTCACAAAATGTTATCGATAGTTTATCAGTTTTAGTATATAAACTATCGATAGGTTTAACGATAGGTTTGTTAATAAGTCTTTCGATATATCTTTTGCGATTTTATTTGCTTTTTGAAACGTATTTTGCCAAAACTGGGGTATTTAAACAAAAAATTATCGATATTTTAAGGTAAAAACTATTTGAATCGTATATGGGATTCATCTAGTGAGCTAGCGATAGGTTTATTAAAAGATCAATCAATATACTTTTAGCGATTTGATTAGCTTTTGGAGCGTTTCTTTTTTAAATTTGCATATTTTTTCTCGAGAAAAAGTTATCGATAAGTCTAAGGTTTTAAAATTTCAGTATATAAATTTTAACTGCTGAAGCATCGTTAATTTTAAGCATCTATTATCGAAATTTTTATTGCAATTTTATCCACTTATTTAATGATTAATTTTCTATTCAGCTTAACAAAAACTTATCGATAGTCCAATAATTCTTACATTTCAAAACATAATTTCAATATATTTAAGGTTTATTTTTTTTAATGTTTATTAACGAAAACTTATAGAAAGTTAAAATATCAAAACTGAAAAAATTTAATTTCAATTTTATCAAAATATTTATCGATTTCTTTTTTAACAAAAACTTATTGAAAGTTTTTAAATTCTAAAGTGAAAACATCATTTGGCATTGAAAGTGTCGAGCAATCGATGGGTTTCCAAATTTATTATAAGCTATGTTATCGATAGTTATGCACTTCGATAGTGTGGCGATAGGCATTGGGTACTCTACTTACGTCAGATCATTGACAACGCGTACCAGCAGCGAGAAGGTCTCCTTGGCCGCCTTCTGCTTCTGATCGTGCACCTGGCAGAAGAAGTATGTGTAGCGATGGGTCAGCTTCTCGATCACATCGATCGGCTGGATGAAGGTGCGAAAGGTGGTTATGAAGGCCTCGCTGAATGCTGCACGAACGAAATGAACAACAGATGGATTTTGATTTAGACATCGCTTATGAGGATTATGATGGGTCTGATGGGTACTACTGAGATTTGATCTATGATCGGGATGATGCCTACCATTATCGGCGACCTTCTGGACGCGACTGGCGTGCACGATCAGCGCATCAATATAGCCGCCCTTCACCTCGGGCCCATCCTCGTCCTTCTTTTTGAGTATTAGATATGGCGTTATATCGATCTCCTCCAGCATGTTGGGCAACTGATTGCCAACATGCGCGTCCTCCTCCTCCTCCTCGTCATCGAGCTCCTCGTCCTCATCGTCCACAGCAATGGTGAGACCAGTTTGCCGTGACTGTACCTCGGCGGTGTCCGCGACGGCATCGCTGGGTTCCAGCATTTTGGGTGTACTAATGGGCGTGGCCAAGGGCTCACCGGCTGCGGGTAATGTTTCGCTGGGCAACTGATGGGAATGGCAATAATATGTATGACCGCCGCCGCTAGAGGGCGTGCTGACATTCTCATTGTTATCGATAACAGCCAAGTTGCTTGTGTTGGCACCACCACCAGACTCCAGGCAGATGGCGGGCGATACATCACTCAGCTCCTCGCAGACGGTGGTCATGCGACTGTTGCGCAGGGAAATATCGCCAAGCAGCGGCTTCGGACTGGCTGGTGGTGTGGTTATGATTGCCGTGGGATTAGCAGCTGAGGCAATGGAGAGGTTGCCCAGCGTGGGTGTGGTGAGGTTGGTGGAGGAGGATTTGCGCTGTTTGTAGTTCTTGGGCGGCAGCGCGGGCGGTCGTTCCTGTTCCGGTGACAGTTCCTTGGTAACGGGCATGCTGCTGCAAGGGAAGATATGGGATTAAATATGATGACATGATAGATCTTGAAGGGGAACAAGATTTTGTTTTTTTGGAAATTTCAGATTTTCAATCTGGACTTTGTTTTTGTTTATTAGGTCGAAATTTTGAACTTATGAACTTGTTCCCCATTGTTATATATATATAGTATATAGATATAGTACTTACTTCATGGTCTGGCTATGCGATATGTTGCGACTGATGTTATAGGCATGCATCGTATGACGATGTTGCTCAACAGAGTGCGAATTGGCCGAACAGATCTCCATATAGGCCAAAACTAGAGAGCGGAGGAAGTAGGAGAATAAGCAGAAGTTCGTATTAGTTTAGAGCAAATTAATTTGGATATTTTGCACCTGTTTCGTAGAGCCATTGGGGGGAAATAAAGCGCAACAAACGTTTCAAACGTTCAAAAGCTCAAAAACAAACACGATTCAATTTCAATTTTAATTTCAGGAACTGCGCTTCATCTGGCTGGAATTGAGCCAAAGCATGCGGGGCTAGAGAGTTGGCCGATAACTTTCGGACTCGCCCAATTTATCGAAAGCGCTTCAACAACAAACAACAAAAACAATAACGCAACACAAGTGAAAACTGGAAAGGTTGCGGCAATTACGACCCAACGGGGCAACAAAGGGTTAAAAATCATATATATGAAAAGCACAAAAAAATCGGTCAGCCAGGTTTTTTTTTTTTGTTTTTGGGGGGAGAAACGCAACACAACACAGCAACTTAGCGTTAAAGAAGAGCTCAGGCTAACATGCGGCTCCTCAAGCCGGGAACAAATTTCCTAGGAAACTCGAAAACTACAATAATTTTGGATTATTTACACTTAATATATACAAATTTTAATCATATTCCAAAGCAAAACTTGCGCTTGAAGCCAGGAGAAACAAGTAAGAAAGCGAGCTTTCCTACGGCATATACCCTATAGCCAGAACTATAACTATCTGCCGAAGGTGTCATCCGATCGTAATGAAAATTTCGTATTCATATTGTAAGGTTTATTTATGTTTATACACTTAAGATCAAAATATTTTTTTCAAAAATTACACTCGTAATCGTTGTTTTCGATTTTCTTCTTGTTATCTCAAAATTACGCTTTAAAATTTGTAATATTCTAATAAATTTTCCAAAAATTAAAGATGTGCCCATAATCAAAATAACAATGAAATTGAGTCTTAAAATTCTACATTAAATTCTACTATTCTACAAATTTCACAATGATCGTATTGTAAACACGGAAGTTATAATGATCTGATGTCATCTGTCACTAATCTACTAATGACAGCTGGAGAAACTTGGTTTGTGGGTTCGCATTCAATTTCAATTTGATTTGGAAACATATATATTTTTTTATTTTTAGACTTATAGAAGTCAAAAAACGCATAGCTCTCTTCTGTTCATCTTTTGATGATCATCCATTATAATGTACAGATCTATTGAATTTCAACACGATTGTTCTCTAATTGCGTAAAATATGGATAATCAAACTGGGGAATTTTGTGGGAAAATTATACTTTTTTTTATTAAATTTAAGATTTAGTTGCTAAAAAGGGCCAAGATATGATAGATGATGATTTAATCTATTTATATTTATGAAGCTTTTATAGGTAAAGAATTTGGGAATCATCTAGGGCTTCAGATAACAATATGTTCTAATTCATTTCAAATGTACACTTGCTATATATAGTATCTTTATGTACCGAAAAAATCAATAAATTTTAAGAAATATCTGAACTGAAAGTTCTCCTAAAACTACCTAAAAAAAGAAAGCATAATCTCAAGCTGGAAAAGCAATGCTTCTTAAGCCTATAATTCTATACCCAATTTTTTGCATAGTTCTCAAACACCAAATCCTAAGATTTTCTCGAAATTTCAGCGAAGGATTCGAAAAAAAGTACAGGCAAAAGCTTTTTGAAAATAGAAAATTTTCGAAAAAACGAAAAAACAAGTTTTTAACAATAAACAAAATGTGACAGCCATAGGCATAGTGAGAGTGTGTTCGTGAGAGAGATAGAGCTGGTGTGTGAGAAAGAGAGAGAGCAGCTGCTGAGAGAGAGAGAGATAGGGAGAGAGAGAGAGAGAGAGAGAGAGAGAGAGACACTTACCCGAGAAGGCGACACTCTGAAACACTAGATGTTGATTGGAACGATAATTTAGATGGGTTAGAGTTTTGCGTACAACAATTTGGCAAGGTTTTGGTTTTGATTTTGATTTAGATTTTGAATTAGATTTTCGATTTGATATTGGTTTTGGTTTTGGATCATTATCGATATTACGAGTGGTGCTATAAAAACAAAAGTGTTGCTACAACAATTCTAATTAACAATTAACAAAAACAAATATATATCGCATTTGTATATAGATGATTTTGTTGCTGATTGAACGAACGATTGATTGATTGACTGATTGATTGATTGATTGTAGTTTGGTTGTTGTTGTTGTTGTTGCTCATTGTTGTTGTGTTGTATTGGTTGTTGTTGTTGTTGCTGCTGCTGCGGTTGTTGCTTCTTCTGTGCATCGTCTGCTTTTTTTTGTTGCTTTTGGGGGGCGTGGCAAAGGGGAGTAGGCTTGGTTGCAAGGGGGCGGGAGTGGGTGTGGATGTGGGTGTGGCTGTGGCTGTTGCATTGTTTTTGAATATTTTTGTTTAGATCAAACAATAAGAAATTTTGTATGGTTTTGGAGTGTTTTTGTTTGTTGTTGTTGTTGTTCTAGTTGTTGCTGTTGTTGTTATGGATGATTGTGAAACAACAAAACAAATTTCAAAATCAAAATCGAAAGGAAAATAAAGTTTCATGAAAGGTGTACATTTTTCTTAGGTTGATTTTCATTTTCATAAATTTTTCCAGAATTGAAAAACAAATTTTGTTGTGGCAAGAAAGTCATGTCGTATTTTTATGGTTTATGCTCTTAAAAATTGATAAAAATTTTCGGAAGAAAACGTCAGGAACCCCCAAAAATTGAGCTTAAAATGTTCAGGAGGAAAATAAGACAGAAATTGGTTAGGAACCGGCCGGATTATAGCACAATAGAGCACAAAATTTATGATTCATGATTATTAATTGCTCTACTAAATTTCATAAGGATCGTACAACTATATCCTACAGTTTTCATACAACTGAAAGACGGATATACCCATATTTCATATGTTTTTCAAGATATTTCAGTTAAATTTCACACAGACTTAAGATTCTCTTGTACATATATTTTAACTAATTTTCAAAAGAATCGGATGCCTATATCATATAGCTGTCATACAACTAAAAGACGGTTTTCACCATATTTCGTATGCTTTTTAAGCTATTGCATTTAAATTTCACACCCATTAAGATTCTCTATTATATATAACTGTATAAAATTTCAAAAGGATCGGACGACGATATCATATAGCTGTTATACAACTAAAAGTCCGTATATACTATATTTCCCCATGTTTTTGAACATAATGATATGAAAGTGCACATGTTAGCCAAGATTCGTTCTTTTGAATTGCTCTACCCAATTTCATAAGGTTCGGACTACTATATCATTCCTTTGCCATGCAATTAAAATTCGTATTTGCCCATATTACACATGTTTTTCAAGCGATTGCTTTTAAATTCGAAAGACACTCAAGTTTCTTTATTATCTATTGCTATATCAAATTTCAAAAAAATTCGTATTACTATATCATAAAGCATTTCCTCTATTACCTTATCTATGAATTATTCTGCAATACCCAGTAATGGATCGATCGTTATAAAGCTTAACAGAAAGCCTTATTTTTTTATCGGTCAGCACATTTGTCGGAACAAACAGCATCAGATTATATATCTGCCCTATAGCCCTAACGACACATCATTTTTGCCCATATTTTCTATGTTTTTCAACGCATTGCACTGAAATTTTACAATTTTTAAGATTCATTAATATCTAACGCTCCACCAAGTTTCATAATGATCGGACCACTATATGATGTAGCTATCATAGGTTCCGAAATGACTTTTTTGCCCAAATAACTCAAATGTTGTCCAAGAAAAACTCAAATAGAAACAAAAATTTAGCGGAATAAAGAAATATGCATGACATATAGGTGTATATATACAGGTGTGCATATATATATTATGGGCAGTTCAAAGCAAACACACTCAAACACACACGCACACACACACAGGCACAACACTCCCGCACAACCAGCGAAAAACAGAAAAGAAAACTTACCGCTCGGCATTGCCTGTGGCGACACCTGGCGTTCAGTTTTGACAAACATGCAGAACCCAAGATCAAAAATTAAAGGATTACACACACACGCGCAATACACACATACACACACCGATTATGGACAAAATCCAAAAAAAAAAGAAAAAAGAGAAAAAATACCAAAAAAAAAAAAAAAAAAAAAATACGAAAAAATATGTAAATAATTGTGCAAATTTCCGGGTTTCACTTACTGTGCTTCTTCTTCATGGGCAGCGGCGGCGGCTTGTCCAGGTGAGTCTCGAAGGCGCCGCTGCAGCTGCTCGGCAAATGGGCGCTACGCGGCGGCTCGATGAGACTGTGGTGCTTCGAGTGCCACTGATGGAGCTGCGACGACGACGAGTAATGCTGGATCTGGTGATGAATCGGCGACAACTGGCGCAGCTCGGCCAATTCGCTGCAAAGCAAAATGAACAAACGATTATCGCGTGAGTGAGATTTTATCGTAACGTAACATCGTGAGTGAAGCGCACTACGATAGTTTTGATAGTCAAATATTGGGCACGGCTGGGGTAAACAAGTGGGGCATGTTTAATTTCACCAAACCGAAGATATGATACACTTTCCAAAGTGCATTAGTTCAAAGCTCAATTGTAATTGGAAAGCTATGAAATTATGGGCAAGCCCCATTTTCAGTTGTATGACAGCTATTATCTGATTCGATTCGGTCAAATGTGTACAAAATTTACACGATTCTGTTCCAATTTCCATTATGAGGAACCAGTTTGCATATAATAGATGTATATGGCCCCTAATGGATCACTAACGGGTTTCCTCACGGATTCCTGACTAATTCCTGACAGAATTCTTATGAATTGATAACGAATTCTTGACTGATTCCTGACAGATTGCCGACAAGTTCCTGACGGATTCCAGACAAGGGTTACTGTCAAATTTCCGATGAGTTTCTGACGGGTCACTGAGAAGTTCCCGACAAGTTCCTGACGGGTTCCCAACAAATTCTTGACGGGTTCCACACAAGGTCTGTACGGATTACTGTCCAATTCCAGGCGAGTTTCTGACGGGTTCACGACAAGTTCCCAAGTTTCTGATGGGTTTCCGACGAGTTTTTGATGGGTTACGACGGGTCTTCCTTTTAAGCATTCAAAGCTTCAGAATATATACACAGGTGCCAACTGTTCCCCTGCTGAATTTCTAAAGATTTCCTGACAAGTTCCCTACGGGTTAGCGACAAGTTCTAAAAGGGGTTCTCACAAGTTTCAGAAGGGAGCTGAAACAGATTCCCGACGAATTTTTGACAGGTTCGGACGCTTCCATAAACTTAAGGAAAGCTAAAAAGGAATTACTTCCCAACCGGCCCAGTATTATGCTTTGAGCTAGATCTATTTGTAAACCTACAAATCATCCAATTCATCCATTGTTGCATCCAAACGCGTTGTGTTCGTGCGCTGCTGCGTCTTCGGGGGCAACGCCGGCGCCGACTCCGGCGAGGAGCAGTTGCTGCCCACCAACGTCTGCAACGTGGTCGCCGTGGCGGTTGCCGTTGTCAGCTGCTCGCTGCTGCTGCTGCCGCCGCTGGCGATGGCGGTGGCCGTGGTGGTGCTGCTCGAGCTGCTGCTGCTGATGTGGCGCTGCGACATGGACTGCGTTTGGCTGATCTGCTGGAATTCGCTGCTGCTGCTGCTGGTGCTGCATTTTGTGGTAGAAGTTGCAGTTGTTGTTGTCGCCGATGTTGTTGTTGTCTCGCTGATGCCGAAGGCGATCTCCGAGTTGCTGCTCGACGATTTGGTTGAAGATTGCACCGAGTGCTCCGAGGAGCGCTTGGAGACGCTCTGCGTGGAGGTGCGAAATGACATCATCGAAACGAAACCTGCATTGGGAGAATGCAAAGGATTAGTTTAGGATGGGGAAAATTGGAAATTTTGACAAAAACAAAAAACGAAATGCAACAACAAACAGCAATTTGGGGGGTTTTCGGGAGGGACAGGAAATACAGATGCATAAAGGGAAATCAAGGGAAAAGCGAAAAGAAATGAAAGAAAACACAAAAAATAATGGGAAATATATATAGAGTTACATATATCTTTATATAGCATATACAATGGGTACAATAGACTGGTTATAACTGACATTGAATTAACGTGCGCCTTGCCTATGTCTCAGACTTTTAGGGTGCATCTTCAAATTCTGTGATGTCTAACTTCTACGTTTATTGAGCGATTGTTGTGAAATTCGCAGTATATATTATAAATACATTATATAACTTTTAAACTGAATTTCAGATTGGTATACCAAAAATTGTTACTGCTATCGGAACTTTGTCAATTTGCGCTAAGGGCTAAGCATTAAACATTAAAAAAAAAATAGATTCTACATACCTAACACTTTTAGTTCCCATCTAGTGCCAATCTTTCAACATTTCTTTCTTTTTTTGACCATTTCGCTCTCAATTCTGTGTTCTTCTATGTATTTTATGCCATTCTTCTAAAATTTTCAGGATAGTTTCATGTGACCTTTAGTTCTTAGCCTCCGTTTACTTTGGACTTATTGCTCCTAATTTTGGATCGAATAACTTCTGTATTTATTATGCCATTCTTATAATTTCAGGATCTTAAATGTATTATATTATCTACATACCTCAATACCTCCACCAAATTTGATATATCTAGTTTTAATCGTTTAGTTTCTTGCTTAGATCATTCCTTTCTTTACTTTGGCCTTTTTTTCTCTAAACTCTTAATCGAATAACTTTTGATTTCATTATATCATTCTTCGGAAATATTCAGGATAGTTTTATGGCACAATCTTGAATCTATATACGTAAATGCCAAAAATTGCACAACTTATTGGGCTTTTTGTGATTCGAAAAATTGAGTTGTTTCTTGATGCTGAGGGGTTCCTATCTTTCTCAAGAGCTACTTTAAGATATCTTCTAACATTTTATTAAAGATTCAACAATTTTATTCAAGATATAACCAATCTGTTTGTACAACAACAACAGCAACATATAGGCGTATATATAGTAGTAAATAAAAGCAACAAAATAGCAGTGGAAATAGTAGTAGTATAAATAGTAGTAGAAATAGTAGTAGTTGTATTAGTGCATTGAATACCGGATTCATTTGAATGTCGATTGCTGGTTAACGCTGCTGCCGCCTTGCGGAGCTCCGTGTTGGAATCGATTGCACCGGAGCCAATGCTGGAGCCAGAAGCAGAGCTGACAGCCACCGGTTGGAGCGGCGTCATATGAGCACTGGACATGGCTGACTCCTGCGAGGCAGCAATAATCGCCTCCGTTTGGGTCTCTGTTGGTGGCAAATAGTAGTAGAAAGTGGTGTTGCCGTCACGAGGAGTTTGAGAAGAATCGAGCTGAGTTGTGCTGCGGTTGGATATGGCATTGCATTGGGTGTACTCACTGTAACTGATCATTTTGTCCACTTCATCGTCCAGGAGTTGGGTCTGTTGTCGCATTGGTGTCTTCTGTAGGTGCTCCTCTTCGTCGCGTGAGTGGTTGAGGGCTGAATCAAATGAGCATTGACTGTTTTCGTCTGGGGAACGTGAACGTACCGAGAGACTGTAAAGACAATCGAGTGGGGGAGTTATTAAGAGAAAGCATAAACGAGTTAAGATGGAGTTAAGAAGATAAGTAATTGAATTCATTGACCAATGGCATTAAAAACGGTCCTAAAATTCTTTGACTGATTTGTTGAAGAAAATTTGGTAGAGTATTGAAGATATTGGATCAATAGGTGTTGGAATTATTAAGAGAAACAAACAAGTCATGAAGTTAATAAATCATAGAGTTCAATTATATTAAAAGAGTCAAGCGGAGAATAAATAAAGGATTTTATATGCCATATAAATGGGTGGAAGAGTGGAAGAAATAGTAAGCGAACCGCTAAAGCTAAGTTTAGAAGGGAATTAGGGGCATCATTTTTATTGAGTGAATGAGTTATAAAGGGAAGTTGAAAAAATGAGTGAGTTAAAGAGTAAAGGGGGCGCTGAGTGAATGATTTACTGAATAATGAAATAATACTAAAAATACTCAACGGTTTGATAAAGATAAGAAGTTTGAGTGAAGCTCAAGAGAATAAAGAGTCTTTAAAAAATGAAATGAGTCATGTAGTTAAAAGTCTTTAGATATAGTTGACTTGAGCGAATGAGTTAATGAATTGAAGAGAAGAAAAGAGGTAAATGAGTGACTCCCCATGAGAAATGATGAAGGGTTAATAAGATAATAAGTAAATGAGTGAAGGGAGTGATTAAGAGAAAATATGCAAATGAGTGAATGAGTCATAGAAAACCCAATTAGGCGCAATAGGTCAATGAGTCATAAAGAGAATAATTTAAGGACTGCTCATGTCCTTAAGGAAAATAATGTAATAAAATAGAGAAAAGTATGGCTAAGTGAATGAGTAGAGAGGTCAAATGTATTGAATAAGCTAAAGAGAATGTGAATGAGTCATGGAGTTGTTAGTTAATAGGTAAGTGAATGAGTGAATTAAGGTTGTGCTGAATGAAAGAGTCAATAAATTTTAGCAAAATTACTGAATCCTTAAAGGAAAGGGTTTGAGCTTGGACCTTTTAAGTGAATGAGTCAAGGAGTCATTAAGAGAAATGATGAAGCATTTGCAAATGAGTGCATGAGTCAACTGAAAACCAATTGGGCCTAATTGAAGTCAGTGGGCCACTGAGTGGGCGAGTCATAAAGAGTATAATTGAATGAATGGTTATTTCCTTAAGGAAACTAATGTAATAAGATAGGTAAAGAATGGTAAGTGAATGAGTAGTGGGAGATCAGGTTGAGTGGATAAATTTATAACTAGCTTTGGGTGCAGCTCAATTAGGGAATTACAGAGGTAATTTTGGGCAATGATCGACTGATTGGCAAATGAAGTCATTAAGTGAATTGGCGGCGGGCTAATAAATGGGCGGCTTCTGGGCAACGTGACTAACCGATCGACGCCATAGTTTAGCAGCGAGAAATTCGAACTATAATCCAGATCCGAGTTGATGCTGATGTTGTTTGACTGGGCGTAGGGCAACGGGCTGTTGGCCTGCGATGTGTTGTTGGTGTTGTTCGTGTTGTTGGCGTTGATTAGCTGCGATTGCGGTTGACTGCGGCGCTTGGGGGGCAACGGTGGCGGATTGCTGGCGCGGTTGGGTAGCGGTGGCTTTGGCGGCGGGCTGGTGTCGCGCAATATGCTCTCTGTGCTGTGGGAGCCACGCATGGGATTCACATTGCTCTGCTCCAGGATGTCGCGTTCTTTGGGCGTCAGCGCAATGTCGGGCAGCGAGGTGCGTTGCGCCACCGCTGCCGCTGCAGCATCCGTTGGCGCTACTCGCAAACCAGCAGCTGTGGCTGCAACGGCATTGCCACCAGCTGCCCCCGCTGTGGCAGCGGCAACAGCACCCATTATATCCGCAGCTGCACCGATGCCACCCAAACCTGGCCCACTATAACGAAATGTGCACTGATCCTGTTCCTTGAGTTTACCCTGCGCCAAGGTGACCAGATTCTGTAAGGGAAGGTAGAAGAAGAGATCAGTTGACTTGTGCGCACAATTGGTTAGGTTCCACCTACCCGCACTGCATCCTCCAGCAGATCTATAACCTCGCGCACATTCTCATTGCTGAGGGAGGCGCATTCGCCGCTTTTCTCGCTGAGCATCACCTCATCGCAGAGCTTGATGAGCTTGCCCAGGGATTGATAGACCTGTTGTGTGGCTGAGCTCATGATGGCACTGTTCTCGTTTAGTGTGTAGGATTGGATGACTGCAAAGGAGATGAGGGATTAGTTCACTTCGATGGCTTTCTATACTCTTTTCGAAGAAAATCGTATATTCACTTCATCTGAAAGTATGTAATGCATTGAAGGAATAGTCGTAGACCCCAAAAAGTTACATTCAGAATGGTCTGCCTGTACGTCCATCCGTCTGTCCGTCCCTCAGTTTATGCGTCTGCACATTTGTCAGAACCGATCGGATCGGGCCACTATTTCATATAGCTGTGATATAACCATAAATCGGTTTTGCCCATAGTTTGCAAGTTTTCCAAAGTGTTAAGCTGAAAGTCTACATACTCCCAAGATTCGTTATTGTCTACCGCTCCACCAAGTTTCATAGGGATCGAACTACTATATCATATAGCTGCAACATAAGCAAAAGTCGGTTTTGCCCATATTTCTCACGTTATCCAACGTATTGCACTGCAAGTCTACATACTCCCAAGATTCGTTATTGTCTACCGCTCCAACAAGTTTCATAAGGATCGAACTACTATATCATATAGCTGCCACATAACCAAAAGTCGGTTTTGCCCATATTTCTCACGTTATCCAACGTATTGCACTACTTCCAAGATTCGTTACTATCTATCGCTATCTTCGAAAAGAGTATGAAATCTTAATTCCTTGTTTAGGGTCTTTAACTTACCGGAATACATGCTGGCAATGGTCTCCAGTATGACGGTACCATTGCCCGGCAACACCTCCAGTTTCTTTTTGAGTATAACATCGCGAAAGTGTTTGAGTGCATTGGATATATCCTTGACGTGTGTCTCCAGTGTTTGGGTGGAACGCTGCACTTCCTCGGTGGTAGGCGGCGGTTTGGTGCTATGTTTATTCCGCGGACTGTGCGGCGAATGGGACCGGCCCAGGGTATTGTTGGTGGTGCGCATCAGCGAGATTTTCTCAATCAGATCGTCCTTAAAAGAGCGCGCTCGACGCGCTAATTTTGTGCCCTTCAGACTGTTCTTGTGTCCTGACGAGCCGGTCGAAGAACTACTCACGGCGCTCGGCGGTGCGGGCGGCACAACACCACCCACTCGTCCAGCCGCTCCGCTTGGTGTTCCACTTGTTGTCGCCGCGGACAGCGATGTTGTTGTTGCTGTGCCGACGGCGCTGTGTCCTGTGTTGTTGTAGTTGTTGGTGGTGCTGCTGATGCTGTTGTTGCTGTTGCTGTTGTTGCAGCCACCGACACCGCCCGCTGAGCAATTGCTGGGTGTGGATGGAGAACTGATGCTGCCGTCTAAAAGGAGAAGAAAAAAGAGGGGAATATGTTTAGTTTTTGGTAAGTTTCAGTTGGGCCTCGGTGGAGCAGCGCATAGGGCACTGCCCCGCCTAACAAGAGTTGTGGGTTCGAGTCCCAATCATGTACTTAGCATGTCCCTCCTAGAAAAACTAAGATGTGGCGTAGGACTTGAAATTCACGCGTCAAAAAAAATCTTCAGTGGCGGAAGCAGAAATAAAGACACATAATGCTTCAGGCTGTGACCCGTTGGGGTTGTTATTACCATAAAATAATAATATTAATATTGTTTCAGTTGGATTCAATAGATTCTTGAAGTGGCACTCCAATCCACAACAAGTTAGAAGTTAGTTAGTGAGCTCGACTACTAGATACTATTTTCAGTACAGCTACAATACATAGTATATATGCACGTATAAAATTAAGTCAATTAAAATCCAAAATCATGAACAAATTGGTATAACAATCCAAAATCAATGAAGTTTTGGCTGAGTTATGAGATTTTGAATTTTGCCCTATAGGCAATATTTCACTTGACATGGTAAAATTGTAGTCGATTTTAGGCCGATTTTTGGGTGAAAAATGAAAGTCATCTGGCGAAGTTTTAGAATAGTTTTTTATGCTAATGTTGATTATAGAAGTGGAAAAAACTCAAAATTTCGAGTTTTTAGATTTCAAAATTTTTTCAAAACAAAGGGGGGACCCTTACCTCAAAATCCAAAAATTTTTGAAAAAAATTTTTTTCACGAAATCATTTGAAATTGAAAGAGGAACAAATTGGAATCAAAAATTATAAACAAAAAGGTATAACAATCCAAAATTGGTGCAGTTTTGACTGAGTTATGTGGTTTTGAATTTTACCCCAAAAGCAATATTTCCCTTCACATCTTAAAATTTTGGTCGATTTTCGGCCGATTTTTGGGTGAAAAATGAAACTCATCTGGCGAAGTTTTAGAATAGTTTTTTATGCTAATGTTGATCATAGAAGTGGAAAAAACTCAAAATTTCGAGTTTTTAGATTTCAAAATTTTTTCAAAACAAAGGGGAGACCCTTTCCTCAAAATCCAAAAAATTTTGAAAAATTTTACGTAATCTTTTAAAGGAACAAATTGGAATCAAAAATTATGAACAAAAAGGTATAACAATCCAAAATCGGTGCAGTTTTGACCAAGTTATGAAAGATTGGAATTTGATGTGTTAATATAGATGGATGGACGGACGGATAGACAGCGATATTGATTTGGTTATTGATGTTGATGAAGGGTACATATATATATATTATAGGGTTTGTCGACCTTCCCTCTGACTGTTACACCAATTCGAATAAAAATGAAAGTATACCCTTATTACCCAGTTTTTAAATCAGATTTTAAAATTTACTTAAATGGAAAAATACTAAAAAATATACTAAAAAAAATACTAACAAATAATTTTCTAGTACTGAGTTGAGTGTGCAAAAATCTACATAAAAATTGCCAAAATAAATCGACCATAATTAATATATACGAAAGCGATATATACTATAGTATATAGAACAATATGCCACAAATCGCGGAGTATATATCGATGATATATGACTAAACGCAATTATTATGCAGGGGGCTATCACGCATTTATGAATCATAAATTATGAATCAATTATTTACGGAGCGACAACAAGGCGCTCGTCTGAAATTCAATTCAATTCAATATTCAAAATGTTTGGGCTTCAGTTACAGCGATATTTATTCACTCATATTCATTCATGGCAATCATTTGTATTCATTTGCATTGTATGTATTTGTTTAGTAACTCATTCTAATTCTAATTCGAATAGAATGGAACAGAGTGATACGATGGGGGGAGTGGGGGAGGGAGGATGGCAACATATTCGTGCCAACAATACAATTATTCAAATGAATGAATTTGGGGGAAGGAGTGAATACACCCATTACGTTGGCAGACAACAAGCGATTGGCATATGTTTAGTAATTTTTGTCGTTAGTTTGACTTTCGCTTTGACTGATATAATCACTGAACTTGTCGGATATACAACATATATACATATAGATGTATATAGTATAAACAGGTCCGAGAGTGAGACCTTCACGTGTCACTCTTTGTATTCACATATTCACATATGTATTCACATTCACATTCACATTTGGCCCGCACAGCGCGCAGGAGAGATGGCAATTTGACGGGTTGTTTATACAATGCTCTTTTTAATCGCCATTAAAACGATGAAATAATAGAAATGTGCAGAGATTGAGATATAGACACGAGCCCAGGGAATAACGACCAGCAGGTCCGGGGTGAAAACACTTTTGGGAATTTGACCAAAAAAGTTAGGAATAGTTAAAAATGTTGCTTTCCCACAATTGCTTAGGAACCACTGTGGGGAATCCAAGGACTTAAAACTCATTTCGAAAATAAATTACTATTTTAATTTTGTTCTGAAAATTGTTATGCATAAAATACAGATTCGAACACTCTACCTAAGATAATTCGCAAGATTTGGGGCTATATAAAATTGCTAAAAACCCACTAGGCACATTCTGAGGACAAGGCATAGTTTTGGTAAAATATATACCATAATTTTCAGACTCATTTTGAAAAATTTACTATAAATTTTGTTCTGAAAATTTGTATGCATATGAGGAAGAGTCGAACACTCTACCTCAAGCATAGTCGCACAATCTTGGGCTAAATAGAATGGCTCAGGACTCACTCCTGAAACAAGGCAGTATTTATGGTATTATACACCATATGATTTTTAAATGCATTTCTAAGAAAGTACTAAAAATGGTCCGAAAAAGCCGAATTGGCCATGTCTCATTTCTTAAGGTATCACATCGTATGTTCCAAGGGGGTTAAATTAGACAACCATATCACATAGCTGCTGAATCTCGAATTTTGCTCATAATAGGAAAATTTTTAGAGCTTCTGTTTCTAAAAGATAAACACACCTCAATTAGTTTATTATCTACCAATCCACCAAATTTCGATTCGATTGGTCCTTAAACATAGAAGATATGCAAGCTGTATGTCATTTAGCTTAATGTGAAATTTGTTCATAATTCGAAAATTTTTAGATCTTTTGCTCCTAAAAAAACAGACACTTGAATTGGTTTATTATCTACCAATCCACCAAATTCAATTCGATTGGTCCCCGATTGGAAGATATCCAATATTTAAGCCCCATTCTTCTCTTATTTCTAACAAATTTGAAATTATATTGAAACAATTTTTGTTGTGTTCAGTATTTATTAGGTCGGAGGATCCTAATCAATGTTTTGTCATTCCTTGCATTCTTTCCCAATGTACAATAACTATTTTTAGATCCTACTTTCATCTAAAGTTCTATTGATTAGAAACATATGATTTTCTTGCTATAATTATTAATATTTCCTATGACAAATATGACATTATCTTGCTCAGAGAAAAGAAAAAAAGTTCCATTATTATCAATTTCAATTCCAAAGGCTGCTCGAACCCTGCTCCTTTCCCCCGATCATCCTGTCTACGACGACGCTAACGCCATGACGACTCATGGGTTCTATAATTAATGTAAATAAATAATTATTATGCTAAATATAGAACAACAATCAGCAAATAAACCGATGACGCTATCTATAGAATAGCGCCAATGGCGTAGTCCAAAGGAGGAGAGGGGGGGGGGGGTTAGGATGGGGCTAAAAGCATGCTTATCACACAACCAATCCGAAAAATTTGTTTATTGTTCACTTCATTTATTCAATTCGATTTCTATATCATTGTATCGTTGGCAGTAATTAAATTAAACTGTGGCAAAAACAAGTTGCGAATTACAAGAGTTTCGGTCATTCATGCATTTTGGGTTGAGTGCACTGCACAGCTGTTGTTGATGTTGTTGTTCTCTTGATTTGCATGATAAACGATGCCAAAACCACACGGCAAACGTGCAAATGCCAAACGTTAAGCGATCCATAGCAATGGCAACTGCACTGCCCGAACCCCTCCGGAACCCCTCCCGAACAACCCACCCTCCCACAACAGATGAAAAACATGAAAGGAAAACTATCTTTGGCCATTGACGCAGTTTGCATACCCTAGCCGAGTGCTAGGAATTATCAAAGAATATCGAAAATTTTCAAATTAAAAATTTTAGGTTAAAATTCGCTAATTTTACCATTTACCTAGTGGATTTAGATTTGGTATAAAGTGAGTCGATTTTCTTAAAACTTTCAACTTTAAGATTTTACTGTTTCCATAGATATACGAGATATACAAGAGGTGTGGGTGCAAGTCTCACTCATGTGGATAGGCATGACCCTCCCAGAAAAACTAGGCTGTGGCGTAGGATTTGAAAAAAAAAAGTTCCTTAGTGAAGGAAGCAGAAATAAAGTTAATGGATGTACTAAGATTATATATCATAAGTTGTTATCGATAGTAACAGAAAACTATAATAGTTAAAAGAAAAGAATTTTTAGCGTAAAACCGTATTATAAACAAGTTTTCATGGGAAAACTAACACATTTTTCTTCATGAAAATGAATACCCTATAGGAAAAATAATAATTTGAACTATCAGAAATTTGAGCGAATATCTTCTAGGAAATATATATGATATATCCTATGATTATATTTTAAACAAATATTTACTCATAAGAAACAATTGTCGAAGCACTGTTTCTATGAAAGTTTTATGATATAGGAACTCAATCTGTGCGATATTCAGTGACAATTCAAAGAATTAAATAAGAAAACAATAAAAAATGGATTTCTTCAGAATATGAGGTTCTAGTCATAAGACTAAGGCCACATTATTTTAAAAATCTGGTACAGTGCTGCCTTTAGATGATGCCATTGGCGTTGATCCAAACTAGCAAATACCTGGAAAACCCAACATAGGCAATATGTATAAATGTGAATATATTTATATATGAACTATATGTACTATATTCCGATAGCTATATATATAAGATATATGTATAGACTCAACTTTGAATGGCAATAAAAAGTAGCAATTGGCAAATTTGTTAGGCTAAAAGTTTCGGAACTAAAAGACATGTTGAGAGAAAGAGTTCCGTTTGACAGGCGGGTAAAATGGGGCAGATAGACGGGGAAGCTTGTAGAATAGACTAGAGACTGGAAAAGAAACTAAATAGAAACGACTTAAGGAGAAGTTTATATAGGAAAATATGCAGTCCATCTCTGGATGTAATTCAACAGACGGGGAAAAGTGGACATAAAAGAAACACACAGACGGGCATACCAGTATATTATAATTGACTAAAAGGGGAATAAAATGAAAAAACTGACAAATTTCAGAAAGAATTCTATCAATAGGACAATCTTAACTATAGATGGAGGTCGTTAGACAGACAGATCACACAGGTAGAAGTAGTTAGACAGAAAGACGTATCAGACACACAGACGGGCAGTCCTATTGACTGTACTAAACTCTAGAAAGGCCTAAAAAGAATTTATTATTACGTGGGTGGATTTCAAGTCCTACGACACAGCCTGGTTTTCCTAGAAGGATCATGCCTATCGACATGAGCGCGACTCGAACTCACTCATCTTGTTTAGTGGGCGAGTAGGCTATCCACTGGTCCACCGAGGCCCCCGAAGAGGGCTATTGGTGAAATATAGTACCTATGCCAAGTCTGAGCAATAGGAAGAGCTTTAGACAGAAGGACGAAGGAGACACACAGAGGGGCATGCATAATTGAAAGGGAATAAAACGGAGCTAGTAGCAATATTTTCAGGAAAATAACATCAAAGCTGTAAGAGAAGTTTACAGAGCAAGATGTAGAGGTTGTTAAGATAGGCGGGCATAGGGGACACACAGATGGATATGCATTATAGCCTATATGGCTCTAGTCTAGTCTCTATATAGACTGGAAAGGCTCTAGACAACAACAGTAAATTTCGGGAATTTGAAGATAGCTGTATGAGAAATTTATGGAGGAAGAGTTAGAGACAGTTGGACAGACGGGCCCATAAAACACACAGACGGGCATGCATATAAGTTATAATACAGGCTAGAAAGAGTCAATTTCAGGAATTTCAATTCACGTCTATAGATTATACTACAGGTTAGAAAGTAGTATAAAAGCGGTAGGATAAGTTTATGGAGCAAGCGGTGAAGTCAGTTGAATAAACGGAACGAAAGAGACGCACAGAAGGGTATGCCTAGAGGTTATATATTGGCTGCAAAGGTTCTAAACGGCAGCAGTTCCGACTGTTTAGGAATATTAATGAGATAACAAAATTATAATACCCACGGCGAGGGTAGAGCCCAACCCAAGTTGATAATAGACAAGCAGATGTCACTGTGGGGCAACAGGCAGCAGGCAACAAGGCGGCGGCCTGTGGTTGCGCGTGGGGGGCGGGGCACGTGTGGGTAGTGGTAGGGGGGATGTTGGCGGTTACAGGGTGTGTGTCTGTCCGTCTGTCTGTCTGTCTGTCTGTCTGTCTGTGTGTTTGGCGAGGTGTTGCATATTTAAGCTTTCACTTACGTCGCGCCACATTCTTGACCAGTGTCAATGATGTGCTTGTTGTTGGCGTTGTTGTTTGGGTTGTTGTTGGTGTTGCTTGGGTTGTTGATGTTGTTGATAAAACCAAACGTGGCAATTTTTTATACTTGCAACGCCTATGGAATTTGATGTCATGCAGCGTGCTCTTGTGATAATGATATGGCTGTTGTTTGTTGTTGTTGTTGTTATTATCACGCATTAACGATTGTTGTTGTGGCACATCTGTTACTTCTAGTTGTTGTTGGTGTTGTTGTTTCACCGTGTACGAATAGAAACGCCAGCGTTCGGCCAGCGCACAATCGCTCAAGAAAGTTTCATCGAATTGCGGCATTTTTGTTGTTTCGTTGTTGTTGTTGTTGTTTTATCAACTTACATAACAGCAGACAACAACGACAACGACAACAACAACAACAAATGGTCGTAACTGTCGCAAAATGTTATTAACTATTTCACAGCACTTTATGCTTTTATTTAACAGACTTTCTTTATCTTTATAAGTTTCAAGAGCAGCTGCTGCTGTTGTTGTTGTTGTTGCAGATGCTGTTTGTTTGTTTAATAAATAAATCTTAAAATTATTATATTTAGACAAAAAAAAAAAAACAACTGAGGACAACGCCGTCATCAGCGTTGTCGTCTGGAAAGCGCACTGAACTATGAAAATCCGCAAACGGCAAAACGGCAATCGCCAGTCGACAGTTGCCAACAACAACAACAACAACAACAAGTCCGCTAACCAGCCATTAAACAACAACAACAACAACAACACGCAAAGAGCAGCGCATCAAATGGCACTCGCTTCGTAGAGAGACTTGCTCCCCAGCAACAACAACCGACAACACTCTCCAACAAACAACCACAACCAACAACACTCTTTAACAAACCAAACCAACCCACAACAACACTGTTTAACAAACAACAACAACACTGTCCAACAAACACCCATAGATATCACACCACTTACTCACACTCTCTTCTTCTGTCTTCTTCTGCCTTTCTCCTGCTCTTTCTTCTCGCTCTCTCTCTCTCTCTCTGTCTCTTGCTTTTCTCATCTCTCGTCACGCTCTCTGTTATCATCATCTCTTGAATACCCTTTCCTATACCAACTCGCTCACAAATTGTCCAATACGTTTCGTTAGGCATCCGTAGACAATCGTTAAAGTCATATTCGCATTCTCCGTATTCGAGCCAAGACACTGTAAGAACCCTATAAACGTCGATACCTCGAAAAGCTGCCAGACATAGCTCAATATAAACGCCGTATAAATGGTAAACAGTTCTATAATAATTGCAATCATTGCTCAAATATGTTCTTTTTTTTTTTTTGTTTATAAATTCAATCGTATATGAAATGTTTAATCTCAAAGTGACAAAAGTTTTTGACATTACAAAACAGTCAAAATTTTTAGCCTACTTTTCAAATTTAAAATCTGTAGCATAAAAGGCAATCCTCTTGATTACGTATATATATATACACTATAGCCAAAACCTAAATAGCAACCCTCTTTACCATTTCATCCCACAAAAAATGCATTGAAAATGTTAAAATATCCAAAGTTTAAAGGCAGCCCTCGTGGCAAATAATTTTTTCCATTTCTTATCCGTAACAAGTTCCACTCAAGCATCCTTATGGATCTATTATACCCGGGACGTCTGGAAGAACATCCATATTTGTGAGATACTTTCAATTCATATTATCTGATATTTGCTGAATAATAATATATCAATCCATCAATCTTTTTCTATTAATTATCTGAAGCAAGGGTATTCAAGATTCGTTATAACATGCCTAGCAGGTTTTACTTGTTGTATACCCTGCAGAAAGCCTGAAAGAAAGATAAAACTATCGTCGCTAACATACATAAGATCTGTCAAACTATCGATGACACTATACTAACATATAATAATTTGTCAATTTATCGACAGTATTATTCAATCCCTTTGAAATTTCGTAGATCAATAGATAATAAATAAACTGAAATTTCAATAAAATAGTTTGAAAAACATGGGAAGTTTGGCCAAAACCAACTTTCAGCAACAATATAATAATGTTCAAATGCAATCAGTTCAATTTTAACCTTCATATGTATAGATAGATCCATTTAAGACTCTCATTATAACTTATAAAGTTTTAAATAAATCGATATATTTCCTCATTATTCTCATCGAAACTTAAAGTTTTGACTATATCAACACATTTTCCCTCAGTACCAAATACTACTATAAAACCGTATGGCAACACTCGATATCGATAGTTCAATCCTTCCCTATAGACAGTGTATCAGCCAGTTGTGTTAAGAGTCTCTCTCGACTCACGACTTGTTTGCGGTAACTCTGGTTTTGTGGCGCCCCCCGGTGCCTTGTCTATGGGGTTTTTTCTTCAATTTGCAAGTGGCGCACGATCGTGACTTGCCTTGAAAACAGTTTAATTTTTTTTCTTTTTTTTTTTTTTTTTTGGAATCTGAAGTTGAAGGCGCCGCCGTAAGACACTGTACAAGCACTCCATAAGACAGACAATACGTAAGCCTAAAGGTAACTAGATACTTATATGGGATGCCAACTTTAAGCTATATAGCCACAGCTATAGCTATAAAGGTGGTATATGATGAAATTGTAGAAAAGTGAAATTACGTCTACAAAAATTCCAATAATAATAATAAATAAATCATTAACATACATTTTAAGTTATACAAAATATCGTATAAAATATTATATATCATTGATATGGATATGACATCACATACAATCATTTATATAGCATCTACACTTTGATCTACCTAACTATCTCTATCGAGAAAGATGTGTCGTATAAGTAATACATACAGATGCTTATTCCAAAGTCGTCCTTATCGATATATCGCCAAAAATATCGATACATCGCATGTGAAAGCTGATTACGATAATCAAAAATCGAGTGCAATTTGATAAAAATAACTTAAAGGCATTTAAATTTCGATACATTCAAAATCGATACCGATTTGTTTTATAAACCAAAAAATAGGATACGGAACAAAATATATTACTTTATTTCCGATTTCTTTGATTTTCAGACATTTCCCTAGTCATCTACTTTATCAATTAATCACAAACTAATTGCTATTGTTTTGCTGGTTGATTGCCTTGAAAAGCGATAAGATTAGATGGAATCGTAGCCTAGTTAGTTGGGTTAAATCAACCAACTTATCGCTAAGGTATGCCCAAGCGCCATTTAATGGTAATATTTGCCAATAAATTACATTTATTATCTTGCGGAAGGTGTTTAGCAGGTCAAATATATCAACATACTCGAGCGTATTTCCTCAAATTTTGATGGGATGATATCAATTTGCGCACAGCTAATTGAAAAGTTGGGGAAATAAGAGGGGATTGTGTTCGGCAAGCCGAAGATTTTGTGCTCTTCTTGAAGCAGTAGTCTATATTGACATTGTATATAAGAATATAACTGTTATCTTTACTCTGTAAATAATCCAACCCTTTTGAAATTTGGTGGAAAATTAGATAAAAGAGAAACTGAAATTGAGCATGAAATTTCGATACAATTGCTTGAAAAACACGGAAAATATAGACAAATCTATTAGAAACTATATAAAAGTGGTCAAATTCAATCAATTTCTGACCAAAATGGATACAAAATATGTTTTAACATTGTTTATAAGAATAAATTCATACACGATTGCAGCTGACCGTATAAAGTCCAATCGTTTTGAAATTTTGTGGAACAATAGCTAATAAAGAAACTGAAGTTTCTACGAAGTTTCAATCAAAGAACTTAGAAAACTTGGGAAATAGAAGCAACTCTGTTATAGTGAACACATCCAGACGGTTCGAAGCATACGAATTTCTTCGAAAAACTGTATAAATAGCAGAATCGAGTTCAGTTAACGTTAAATTTCGATGTGACAATGGCGTGGTGGCGGGGCGTAACCAGAACCACTTGACATCATTTGAATATTGGAAATTGGATCAGCGACTGAGACAAGCAGTCGAACCAGTCCCCCAGGTGAGATAATGCTCTTGGCTGCTTTTCGCTTATTGAAAAGGCGACAACAATTTGGCACACCCGACACAAGACGGGCATAATGAAGATGCCGCCGGATGATGAACATGATGATAATGAGGTTATGTGTCTAGGCAAAAATCGCCAAAGCTTTTTAAAGCTTGACCAATATTTGCAAATGGCCTCTTAGTTGGAGAAGTGACAAGACGATCGACCGACTGACCGACCAGTTTCAATACTGTAATGCTTTAACCAGTTTAGATGAGAGATCTACCGCTCCCTGGCCCTCTCCCGCCGCTCTCAAACGCGAAATGCAAAATAAAAACAAAAACCGAAAACCGTTCGAAAGACCCTCTCCCGTTTCGACTGCCCCAACAAAATATATACTTATACACATAATATACAAACGGTTGACCAACCGTTGAGGCGATTGACGGATCGACCGACGGCCGAGCAAACGAACGACCAGCTGTGGAATTTTTGGAATGTGCTTACTTTGTCCGAGTGTGTGTGTGTGTATGGGTGTGTGTGTATATGGGTGTGTGTGTGTGTGTATATATGGGTGTGTGTGTGTTATGTGTTATGCTTTCTAACTGCCAACATCACGATTCGCGCGATTCGCGATCCGCAATCAACTTCAACGACCAAAGCCCCCTCAGGAGGAACTACAAATGAGTGCGGAGGGCACTTTGGTTTTGCAGTGTTGCCAGACTAAGATATACCCTACAACTTTTAGTTGAAGAAACAAAAAGTTAAGGGATTTCATATTTGCAAGTTTGTTAGGGATATTCCGGTAGAGTATAGTCTATTTATACCCTAAGCTTATTTGGAAGGAGACAGTGCTTCAGGCTGTGACCTAATAGAGTTATGGCCATATAGTAGTATACATAATATACTTGTCCAATTTTTGGAAAGTTAACAACGATAGATATTACATATGTCATACATATAGACCCCATTTCATTATCAGAAACAAACTTCTATAAAATCCAAGTTATATCTTTTATTATTTCTATGCATATTATGAGTTTTGCATATTATATAATTCTCCTATATATGAAAACAATTAAAGATCTATATATATTGGAGATTCAAATAATATACACAATCCTTGATATAAGTGGAAACAATGAAAGATATAACTTAGTTAAGAAATAAAATTCTTCTACAAAATCCAAGTTAATTTTCAAGTCAGAAAAAAATCAGAACCCTTGATATATATGAACACAATTGAAAATATGTAATAACTTAGGAGAGTCAAAATATATTTAAAATACTTCATATTCTTAAAAATAACTTGGTTTCTTTTATGTGGCCATAACAACCCTATTGGGCCAAAACCTGAAGCACTATTTTTCTTCATTTCTGCATCTTTCACTGAAGAACTTTTTTTTGTCCGTGGGTGGTTTTCAAAGCCTACGCCAAAACCTAGTTTTCCTAGGAAGGTCATGGCTTTCGACAGGAACGAGACTCGGGGGTCAGTGCTCTATCCACTAGTCCACCGAGGTTCCTAATATAACTTAGTTAGTAGAGTCAAATAATATTCAAAACTTTTGGTATGTATTATATATTATAAGTCATCCATAAAAAGAGACAACTATTCTAGTACTTGTACCGCGCCCATTTTTACCACGAATCTTAACTATATACTATTTTCAGGAAACGATGACAAACTGCATGACTAAACTAATTAAAAAGAGCTATTATTTTCGAGCTGAGCTGGGTCACATTTGCTGATTAACTTAAAGGGAATGTTATATATTTGCTATAAAACCAAATTCAAATGAAAACAAAGCGTAGTTCATTTGACGAAACTTAACCTTAAACCTTAAAATCGTCGTCCTGTCGATATGGCATACACTTTCAAGTTGGGCAAAACTTTATAAAGTCAGAGCTATGTCTATATGGACTGAAATGGAAAATTTGTGGGTTTCCAGCATTATTCGACGATTCGACGAGCATTAACCTTTTGAGTATACAAATCGAAAATCGACAAAACTATAATCTTGGGATCAAAAGAAAGGCCAATTAAACTACACTGCGGTAAAAGCAAAGCGTCGTCCTTTCGACGAGGCATAACTTGCACCTATTAAAATGTATAAAACCTTGCAAATCCCCAACTATTTGCCTTGACAATGAAAGGGAAATCAAATTAAATTGTTTAGTAGAGAAACGATCCATCGTCGCTTCGACGAGCAACAACCTTTGCGTATAAAAATAGCCAAAAACTTTTCGAAATTGCACAGAATTTCTGTTTCTAATGCACAAAACCGCAAATTAGCCCGAACTTAGTCATATGGCTATATATTATATTTGCTTTTTGCCCCCGTAAAAGCGCAAACATAATTAATTTTCTAACCTCATTTGTGTGTTGTGTTTCACATTGTAATACTCATGCTAGACCAAGGCCCCCGAGTGGTGTGAATACCCCCCCCAAGAAACCGAGAAAAAAGCTACATAAACTACCAAACATGACATAATCTCTGTTGTTGACGAGACAACGCGACACAGAAAAATGAGAGAAACAACAAAAATAAAAACAAAAAAGAGAGGAAAAATGAAAGAAAAGAAAAAAGTATCGCGGCAAACACAAATCGTTAAAATTTTGTCATAAACAAAAAGAAAAGAAAAAATTTTGCCACTCAAGCAAAAATATAAATAAAAAAAAAATCAAGTAAAGGATTATGTTGGGTACGCCGAATATTTCATACTCTTTTCGAAGATAGCGGTAGATAGAACCGATTTGTCCGATTCGATCCTTCTGAAATTTGTTAGAGCGGTAGATAATGACGAATTTTGGGAGTGTGTGAACTTTGAGTCCAATAAGTCGAAAAATATGGAAAATATGGGGCAAAACCGATTTATGGAGAAGAACAAGTCGGATTCTTATGAAAGTTGGTAGAGCGGTAGATAATGACGAATTTTGGGAGTGTGTGAACTTTGAGTCCAATAAGTTGAAAAACATGGAAAATATGGGGCAAAACCGATTTATGGAGAAGAACAAGTCGGATTCTTATGAAAGTTGGTAAAGCGGTAGATAATAACGAATCCTACAAGTATGGAAGCTTCAAGTACCATACGTCGGAAAACATGGGAAATATGGGCAAAATGGATTTATGGTTACATGGCAGCTATATGATATAGTAGTCCAACTGAGGGACTAGTTTGCATTCATACAGACCAACGGACACGGGTCAAACGAGTTCGAAGTTTAAGTATTCGGGCTGTACAACTATTCCTTCAAACATACTTCCACACAAAGTGTATATAGCATTTTCTTCGAAAAGAGTATATAAAAAAAAAAAAACTTTTGACTCTTGGCTTGACACAGTTCAATGATCATGACAAGTTCTCATGATGGGCAAACCCATTGCAATGGCAGGGGGTACACGACATGAATGTACGAATCATTATTATTATCATTATCATCAGCCACCACAGGGCTGACCCTGTGCCATAGATATGACCGGGATGACGTCATTGCAGGTGCGGTGCGGTCATCATGCAAGTATTCAATGAAATCAATTAGGACCAGACGACGACCGAAGCGCCCAAAGCTCCAATTTTCCACCCCAAAACCCCCCAACGCCACCCAAACATTAACGAGTGTACTCAAGTAAGTATACAGAAACACTCACAATTAGAATCATTATCCAAAGCCCATCCAGAGGCAAACCGAGAGCCCCCCGGGGGGGCCGCACAATACGTCGTATGCCATTATCTGTGTGTGTATATGAATTTGAATTGAATAAAATACTTTATTCATAAGCATGTTTGAATATGCATGCGAGTGTTTGTCTGTATAATTAAAGAGATCTTCTTACATTCCCGATGCGATTAGTCACTCCAGAAAATATATGACTGATGCATGATTTATAAGCAATTTTTCACTTGAACTAACTCATCAGATTCACAAGGGAAATACGAATACGAATACATGTCACCAAAATAAATATTTGAAGTGTCCTGAAGTGATTCATGTGAAAGAATGGTAACAATCTTATTAATTTAGCTTTGAATATATCGAGTATATTGGAACACCTGTAAATATTCACTAACATTCATAGCTATTCATTTAAGCAACGTTAATGAAATATTCAAAATTTTCACCAAAAAGATATTTGAAGTGCCTTACGTGATTCTAAAAGTGAGTCTATTACTTTAAGCGAATCTTTGGATTTAGCTATTCACTTTCAAGAGTGAGACTTTTGCTTCAACAATTCACTAACAAAAGTGAGTCTTTTGCTTATAAAAATGAATAGTTTCGTTTATGCGCAGCAAAAAATGTATAAATCAAATGCAATTTGAGCCAATTTATTCACTCACTTTAGTTATGAATAAATTCTATAAAACCTGTGTGCAAATGATTAGCAATTATTCACTTTATATTTCATATATTCAATGAATTGAATAAGAACTTTATTTATCAAGACTTTATTCATTTAGACTTTATTTATGAATCAAGTTTATAAAACATAAATCTCTAATAAAATCACCATAGCTAAAATGTATTCACTTGTCATTGGAAAATGACTGTTTTTGTTTGAAATCAATCTGCATTGATATTCACAAGCGTTTAAATGCTATTCATTTGATTATTCTGCATTCATTTGCAAACAGTTCAGTTGAAAAAACAAAGTATTCATGTGTATTAGAGCTTATTCAGGCAGTATTTGTGCATTCAAAAGTTTCTTTAAGTGAATATGAATTTGCAGCCATAAATAAATCAGATAATAGCAACAAGTATTCACTTGTAAGTGAACAAACTGTAGGATTTTAAGATGAATAAAGTGATTATTGGCATGTAATTGGACAAATTCACGCTAAAGCGGAGTATTTTAATGTTCACAAAAACGCATAAAATATGAATAATAAACACTCGCAATGGAAAAAGGAGTTTGTTAAAGTGAATACAAATCCACTGCAATTAGCATTAGTCGCGAAATAGCAACAAGTATTCACTTCTAACCGACCAAATTGTATGCTTTTAAGTTGAATGAAACTATAAATCTATTTTAGGATACTCAAGAATGCATTAAATATGAATACTCTACTCTTTCAACAAGTATTCATTTGTTGTAAACACAATTAAAAATTGTTGATTTGACTTAATTGGGTATTCACATTTAAATCGGCTTATGCGAGCAGTTTTTGTAAGCTGTTGAGCTGCTTTGAATGAATGAAATATGAGTAAATATGAATATTTACAATGAAAAGGTAAAGGTAATTGAATGGCAGCCATTTGACTAAAAATAAGTATTCATACGTATTATGCTCGTTTTGACGGCTTTTAGAAGGAATAACATTAATTTTAACCAATTTCTAAGTGTAATTAACATTAGTATTCACTTGTTATTTGCACAAAGTGAACTTATTCATTTCATATTCGTGCTAAATTTGACTTCCCCAAATTGTATAAAATAGGAATATGTACTTAAACACTCGTTCGGGTTATGAACAAACTACAACTTTCAGCACAAATGCATATTATGCATATTCAATTAGCAACAAGTATTCACTTGTTTAATGCACTATATACTGGAATGAATACAGTGAATAATTTCAGTATAATCGTGCTGGTTGGAAGCTCTTATGAATACATGCTTGAACACTCATATTATGTGCACATTAGGTATGAATAAAGTGCAATTTTCAGTCAAAATTTATGCATATTCAATTAGCAACAAGTATTCACAAGTTATATGCACTTTTTACTATCATGAATAGTGAATAATCTGAGTAAAATCGAAGCTCATATGAATATATTTTTAAACACTTAAATTATGTGCACATTAGATAGTGGAGTGGAGTCCAAATTTATGCCCAAATGTATTCATACTCAGTTAGCAATAAGTATTCACTTGTTACATGAAATTTCTACTAGAGTTCAAGTGAATAATTTGAGTAAAATCGTGCTAGTTGCAAGCCAAGCAACAAGTATAGACACAGTTTGAAGCTCTGAGACCTTAATAAACTTAAGAAGACTAAATGTACCCATTTATAATGGGATCAGTTTATAAATATTTACACCTAGGCACAATGTATTCACCTTTTTGACGCACAGAAATCCCAAATGCAATTGTTTAGGAAACTTGACACTGAGTACTTTTTCGATTCGGATGTCTTGAATAAAGTGAATAAAATGAATAATTTCGAGCTGTATTGAATTTGTCAGCTGAACAACAACAAGCGAAAACAAAATTCAAAAAAAATCATTCAAAATTCACTTAACATTTGCACTTTACACGTCCAAAGTGAATAAATTGAATAAACTCAAGCCTCTAATGCAATCAAGCAGGCATTCAATATACACTTGTCACTTGCACTTTTCACTCAAAAAAAAAAAAAAAAAGTCAAAGTCGAAGAAGTAGCAGAAGCAGAAGCAGAAAATGTTTGATTGATTTGATTGATTCGATTGACTTGCGAGTGAATAAAGTGAAGTGAATGAAGCGCTACTTGGGCCGTGTTTACCGGTCAACGGTTAGATAACTTTTGAGCACAAGCACGCCTCATAATTAATAATGTGCTATATAAGCAGTAAAACATATATATATATATATATCTATATATATATGTATATATTTATATACGTAGAAAGAAAAAAACAACAAACAAGAAGGCAAAAAACAAAACCAAAAACCCAAAAAATGTAAGAGCGAGTGAAAGAGGGAGAACGCACAGAACTCACAATGCGTTGCAAACGAAAATGAAACTATATACGTTATAACCTACCAACACACTACCCCTAGTACCCTATATATACACCCTATATACACACACACCGCAAGCCGAACCTACATAAAAAATCCAGAAAAAAGAGAGGCCTACAGAGAATTGAATGTCGCGTTGTGTTTCGTGACTTTATAAGTTTGTGTGTTGACGGGTTGTACGTCACCCACAAGCAGCGATGACGCTTATACACACACTCACACTCATACTCACACTCACACTCACACTCACACTCACACTCACACTCATACTCACACTCATACTCACACTCACACTCACACTCATACATACGCCGCACAATTGTGACCGTCATCAATTCATACAAAAAACCCCACGCTTACAGCGTCCCAAAAATAAAAAAAAAGTTAAGAAGGATTAGATGCGGCACGCCGAATATTTCATACTCTTTCCTCTTTACATCATAAAACCACCAGCATCTTAGCCTATATTCGTAACAAGCAAAATATCTAGTGATTCGAACCTATTGAAATTTTGCGAATCCATAGTTAAGCAAGGAACTTCGCACATACCGACTTTTAGTTATATGGTAGCTAGATATCATCTAGTGGCTCGATTCAAATCTTGTGAATCCATAGATAATGCAGGAACTTAGAAGTGTGTGTACTCTCAATTCAATAGCTTGAAAAACATAGAAAATAAGGGCAATAGCTAGATGATATAGTGGCTCGATTCTTTTCAAATTTTCCGAACCCATAGATAATGCAGGAACTTAGCATTGTGCGTTCTTTCAAGCCAATAGTTTCAATTTCAAAATCATAGAAAATATGCACCAAATGGTAAATTCTATGACATCTATATGATATCGTATCTATCATACGATTCTTCTGAAATTTTGTAATACGAGAGGTAATAAAGAATCCTAAGGTCGCGTTAAATTTTTAATACAATAGCTAGAAAAATATATAAAATATGAACGAAAGCCTTTAGTACTAGGGTAGTAGAGAAAACTAAGTGGATAAGAAACTTCAAGCTATAAATGTAAAATATATGGGGAAATGTGGATATGTAACAGTTTTATGATATAGTAATTTGATTCTTTTGAAATTAAATGGAGCAATAGATATCAAAAACTGAAATGCTATTAAAAAACATGAGACAAGGGCAAAAACGACTTTTAAGCACATGACAGCTTTATGATATAGACATCTGATCATTTTGAAATTTGGTGGATCATTCGACAATGTAGAATCTAAAGTGTGTGTGAAACTTCAAACTTTTAGCTTGAATAATATGAGAAATCTAAGCAAAACACAACATTTTGTTATATGACTGCTAAATGATATAGTAGTTCGTTCCGGCTGAATTCGACAATTTAATAGCTCGAAAACTGAATGACAGATGGACTGATAGAAAGACGTATATATCCCAAATCACCATTCTGTAGCTCTTTTTCAAGGTTCTGCTTTGATGCTTGACAGACAAACTTCTGCTCCAAGTGCATATACGCTTCTCTTCGAGAAAGAGTATAGAAAATGTATCTGAACCACTCACAACACACATCTTATCAGTGCCCCGCTCCAATGTGCCGCAAACACCGCACCACACAGTGGTTTAAAGCTCATTTGCATATGCTTATTTGAATCCCTAAAAGCTCAACTCACACACACACACAGATAAAACTTTCAACAACTGCTCCAAAAAATATATATTTATTTATTCGAATTTAATCCATTCATTCACATGCAATTAAGTTAATTAATTCATTTATAAATCATCACATTAGAAAGGCAACCAGGTAGGTGGCACTCATACTATTCATATTCAGTTCCGACCTTTTGCTAGGGCGGTATTTTTAGTAACATTTGAAAGCTGATATCCGACGGAAATTTATTGGGCATACGATAAAATTGGACCACGCATTGTTCATAGATTTTGGATGGTTTCAAAGTCAGACGAAATGTGGGTTGGTTGAAAGTATTTACCGCTCTGGAGACAAGGTGCACAACAGGTGAATGCGTTGGTTTTATCTGAGTAAATTCCTTAAATTTTGAAGAATAGAGGTTTATGTGGAAAATCAAAGTGCCTAATCGAATTCTTTGGAACGAATCGAATCGGATTTGAAGGCTTGAATGTTTGAAGAAGCGGGCGGGATTATATTTGCCCATTTGTTGGGGCAGATGGGTGAACTCTCTGGAGCTTCCTTGCTCCGTGAATACGTCTGATTCACAAGAGCCTTTGCGATAATGAATTTAGATGACTTGTGACCTTGTCCAGCTTTGCAGCAACTTAAGGAGGTTTTTGAAATTAGTCTTTATTGCTACGCCGATTATACCTGATAAGAAATGACTTGGATCCTTCAAGTTTTCAGAGCATTTGGCGAAAAACCACAGTATCTCTTAATCGGGATATTAAGATATGTGTATGTCCAAGAGTATGCAAAGTTTTACCCCCTGTATGACAAGTACATCATTTTGTACATTTTCAAAATTTTTGAAGACAATGGTCTAGAAATTTGGTGGATCAATAAATAGTAAGTTCATTTTTAGGCATATGAAATATGAACACATTTTCTTAATAAAAACAGGATATATGAGCAAATTCGACTAAACATTCTGATCCTTTAGAAGCAGAAATTTTGAGGATTGAACCATATAGAGATTACATTGTTTTATGGCTTGAAAATCTATACGGCCATTGGTTCAGTTTACGAGTTGGTACTTCAGATTGTTGGTCTATGGGAAAGATTTAAAAAGGAAGACCCAAAGTATCAATATAACAGGAAATGGTGCTATATATTTGAATCGGATTAACATGTTTGAAATTTGGGAATTTGACGGCTACGGGAAACATTCAGATAAGATTACCGATTATAGAAGTCGCAAAATAACTAACTAAATAATAACTTCAAATTAAGGGGTTGAAGACCCAACAAAAACTATCCCAACTCTACAAGTTTTTCAAATTGGAAACTGGAGTCTAAGGACTAGAGTTATAATACTAGATTCGAGAGACTAGAGCAGAGGGACTCAATACGAGAAACTAGAATGAGAGACTAGAGTCGGAAGATTAGAAGATAGAGACTAGACTCAAGAGATTAGCGACTATAATTATCGAAAATGACTTTCAAGAAAAGGTCAATTATAATTATATGGTTCGTTACGTAAAAACAAATATTGAGTAATCTCTGAGCAACAAATTATATATGTGCACATTCTGAATAATTTGATGACCTGACGGAAATCCCACAGGACTCGCAAATTAGAGTCGAACCGACGTCAAAAGTCAGAAAAATGGTGTCATCAACGTATCTGGGGACATACGGGATTCGTTACCTACGGTAAATAGAACTGAAACTAATGGAGTCCCTTGAGAAACTGAGGGACAATATTGAATCAATTAAGCGGGTATTACATATTTGCCCAAAGGTAATAATAACACATTTAGGAAATAGAAAGAAAGGGGATAATTTTGATGTCCAGAAAGCACAGTAAACTGAAAATTTAAAGAACTATTGTCACATATATGATATGTTTTCGGAATCATAAATATCTTGGCTAAATTTAAAGAGCTCTGGCAAGTCGTGGGAAAAACTTAGGGCCTAAGTCCTTCCACCACTTGCAACTGAAGTTAAAAGCCATTTGACAGACTGGCAACAACTTGCCAAATGAATACACTCGAAACACTCAAAACACTGGTTGTTCGTGTTCATACGAAAAGTGCTTGGCCCCGGCGCAATTATTGTCAATCCAGAAACATTTTTAGCCGACGTAAAACATTATGTAAACCCATAAAGACAAAAGAAAAAAAGTCAGCATAGCTTTAAAGCATTTCTTGACAAATTGTTAAGTGTGAATAAAATGAATGTTATGCGTATTATATTTTGGGTCTGCGGAAGTCTCAAGAAGTATGAAAGTTATGCGAAAGCCGAACCCAAAGCCAAAGCAAAAGCAAAAGCAACATGTCCATGTCCAGCAGAAGAAAGCCAGACTCGGAAAGTACATGAAAACCCCTC
The DNA here is from genome assembly GCA_037040045.1 of Phorticella flavipennis. Lineage (NCBI taxonomy): Eukaryota > Metazoa > Arthropoda > Insecta > Diptera > Drosophilidae > Phorticella > Phorticella flavipennis. The sequence goes on from JBANCY010000003.1 coordinate 182,241, forward strand.
ATGCAGAGCGAACAAGTGGCCGTGCAGGGGGGCGGGGGCGGGAGGATAGGTATGGGTGTTGGGGGGGGGGGGGGGGGGGGGCCCCCCCCTCCCTTCCCCTCCCCCCCCCCCCCAAACCCCCAAAACAGTTTTCCCCCTCGGGGGGGTCTTTTTTTTTTTGAAAAAAGGGGGGGGGGGGGGGGGGGGGGG